>MU763333.1:62701-85156 GCA_026770625.1 Nicotiana glauca | reverse complement strand
ATAAATGCAAATAATAGCTGAAAATATCACGGAAATTTACGAAATTGCACACAAAAGAAAGAAAATTATTTTGTTTTTGAATTCTTTGGGAGTGATTTGTGTGAGGCAAAAATCACTTGCTCACATCTACTCCGAGGGTATGCCCTTTAGAGATTCTTAAAAATGCGACTACTAACCTAAACTTTGGGATTTTCATGTCTGTTGAGGTATTACAGTTTGTCATTCCTATTGAGGTCTTACAATTGTGTAATATAGAATAGATCTGGTTATGCCGATGCTGCCCGCTAGGGGTCTCATAGTATCGGGTTTTCCAGCATTTGGCAATTAATGACAGTCTCCAAGTCATCGAGTTTGTTTAAGCTTGAAGACCGTTTCTCATGAGCTCGGAGTTCCCTTGAGGGGGCTTCTTGAGCCCGGAGTTCTGACTCTGGGGTTGTTCACGTATTGAATTGCTAATGCTAAGTTTTTGAGTATCTCGTGACGTATTCGGCGGAGATGCCCTTACCGCGAGTATACTGAAATCCTTTTTTCCGAAGTATGAAATGCCGAAAAGATATTCTTTATTTCATGGCATAAATACATGTCGCCTCATCATTGTGAGCTCGGCCCGCATAGGTACGGCTCTTTGGACTGTTTGATTCGTTACAAGGTTCCCTCTTAAAACTCAATCTTCTATTTTTGGTCCTTTCGAGGGAATGGTGCCCTTAAGAGAAGTTCATCGCCCGTTGTCCGATTGTAGAAGAAGGCATATGATATCGTCGGATTATGCTAACGGACCCTCTTTGGGGGTATTCTTCTCACTAATAATCTTGTTGTGGGACCCTCTTTGGTCTGAAGTCTGACCGAGGTAAGAGAGCACGGATGGCCTTGCTAAGGCTATGGATCTTGGGGTGGAGTTAAAACTTCTGAATGCCCTGGCTGATTGCCTTCATACAGGTTATCAAAAAAATAACGAAGGTGTGAAGTATTTCTTCCTCACCGCGGGATGTGTAGGTAACCTTTCGAGGTTCTGGGTTGCTAGCCTTAATACAGCCTTCTGATGTATTCAACAAGGCTTAGCCTTCTGGTGAAGAATTTCCTCTCATTTCATATTGCTTTCTGTCGACTTATTTTAGTTCTACCCTTTGCGAGGAGTTCCTTGGTTATGGCAAAATGGGGTTGACGCTGTCTCCAGGTGGTGTGTTGTCGATCGTCTGAATAAGACATCTGTGCTTTGTGCCTCCTCCAATGGTATAGAGCTCGATGTCCTAGCCCGAGCTCATACAGGCCGTGTTAAAGGTATGGTCTTTGTGGCGATTCGTCATTAGGAATTCACCAGGGATTCAGGATGGGGGAGTGATTTGGTCCGTTAGCTCGGACAGCCATATTGACTTTGGTTGGGCATCGTTGTTGTACGTGATTGAACCACCTGAATTCATGAACACATGTTTTATTTGAAATAGATCAAATGAGAGAGAGGGCTACTAATGCATCAGTGTGATGCGGGGCCGAAGTATCGATGTCTTTTTCCCTAGATGTAAAGGTGTCCTTCGGAATACTTCCCTAGACTTGTCATTTCTTTATGGAGAACATTTTCACTTTCCATTTTATGAGTCCACGGAGGGTGTCGCCACTCCTTTACTGTCGTGGTAATACATCGTGGCTTGTTCACTTCATCCTTCCCGGTTACGTTTCTTCCTTGGGGGTAGATTCGAGTCTGACCCCTCAATGGTACTCAGCGGTGATTTTTATAGAGTAACACGGCCGTTGTCCTTCGGATTTGGTGGAAATTTTTGACTTCGTGACCGTGTGTGCCCTGCGGTTCCCGTGCCGGGTTGCGGTTCTTTCGAAGGGGTCTTCGTCGAATATGCTTGAGCCGTTCGGCATCCCCGATTTCGCTTATGGTTATCATAATATTTGGCATGGCAATGCTGAAATCATATTCCGCTGAGCAGGGTTCCTTTGCCCGTTGCGCTTCGTCAGATTCAGTTCTACTGAAGATTCCCAGAGGACGTCGCCTTCGAACTATTTCTCTACTGTTGCGAGGTAGGTTGCATCTTGTGGCATTCCTTTCATTCGTGGCACATGAATGATACTTCCATCTGTTGGGAATTAGCTTCATTATCGGCAATCTGCTTGGATATACCGAACCCGAGGAAGTTCCCGGATAGTTTTCCACGACCCTACTCTGTGGCCAGTGTCGGGTGCGGGTATTCGACAAGATTTCGGTTGGGTATCTGATCAGGTTTCATTTGAAATGTCTTTGAGCCATCAGGCATTTTTTGTTTCACCTTTGGGCAAATGCCCATGTGGTGCAGTATTCCGAAACCGGGAGCGATCACATTTTTCCTATCAGGGAACGAGACGTGACTTCATGTGGTGCCTCACTCTCTCTTTGTCTAGCCCGAGGTGTGTCGAGCCTTTTTGTTATTGCTTCGATGACATCGATGTGTGCTCTCGCGTAGGGGTCTTCTGATATGGTAAGTGAGTTTGCGAGGCCGGGTGCCAAGCTGCAGCGCTACGTCGAGGTTTCTTTCGAGAGTGTTTCCTTGAACTTCCTCAACGAGACAGGCTCGAACTCATCAACTTGGAGGTCGTTTCCTTTGAATGCACACGTGTAAGCGGTGGTGCGCTCGTAGGGATCCAAGGTCCTGTCACGCCTGGGGAGTTTTGGAGCTCCATATTTCTATGAAGCGAGTTCCGGGACCGCTTCCTCGAGAGACGGTTGCTGTAAGAACTTCCACAAACCTGACTCGATCATTTTGAAGAGATTCCCAAGCATTCTCACTGTGGTAGGGTCGGTTACCGATCTGTTGTTGCTTGATCTCTTGGGTACTTGCTCGGTATCAGGAGATGTTTCTGGTGCTATTGCGCTGGGATCTCTGGGTGACTTTCCAGCTGAGCGACAGCCAACTACTGTGCCTGCAATATTTCAAAAATAACATGAAGACTAACTTTCTGTTCTTCCTGGGCCGGGGTTTTTTGAGCTTCCTGCTGGTTCATATGTTGTATGCTACCATCGGTGCGCGAGGCTTCGTCAACCTGTTGCATGCCTTGCAAGCTCGCATTCGCTTGAATCGATACAGATGCGTTATCGAGGTACTACGGCGTCACGCCAGCCACTGGAACAACCACACCATTTTTGTCGTAATTTTCGGGGTAGTCGTTCTCAACTCCGTTTACCGAGCCACCTATTTTGACCTGAAATCAAAGGATCTTGGACAAGAAAAGGTGTGAAAGATAATGTGTATTTGTGCAATGAAACCAGCAAGAAAATAATCATTATTATTCTTAGCCCGAGGGTGGGCGCCAAACTATTTACCGTGAAAATGGTAACAAAAATTAAATTTGTAAATCGGATTCTAAAAATAGGTGATATATTCTCGAGCTAGTTATTAGAGAAGTTGATGCTAAGAACGTGAAGTTTAATGATGAAATACAAGCTAAAACGAGGTAGTAATCAAACCAAGGGGCATGTTGCCCCGATGTTGTGCTGATCGATGAAGGAGACTTCGGGGTCTAGGTTCGTGTCGAGCTCGAGATGTTGCAGGCAGCCGGGAATGGGATAACAATTAAAGATACGACTAAGCAAGGCTCTATAAGACAAATATTGAGAAATATAATGAAGAATAAGTAAGAGGACGATAAATATTGAAGCGTCTGCGGCTAGTGAGAACAAACAAGTTAGAAAGAAATGAGAGAGAGAGAGGGATACAAATATTATTGCACTTGTTGAGAAATGGAGCAACATTAGTCAGTTACAAGGTAGGATGAGCACCCTTTATATAGGAGGGGGGACACGGTTACAAGTATGTGGAGATTAATTACAAAGTCTGGAGATGGGATGGCTTGACGTGATGCCTCAATATAGGCTCTAGATAGGCCGGCCTGTCAGACTTAGTTGTGTGCCTTGGGAGATTCCCCGTCTGTCCTAGATTCAACCTCCGTTTCCTCTGAGTCAGGCCTTGTCAAGCCTCAAGGTCGGGAACTCGATCATGTCCTCCCGTCCTCGGGGTCCCGAGGCATGCTTCCGAAATGACTCGACAGTGAGATATCAAGTCTTCTGATTTTTCCGCATACATTGTGTTTTGGGGAAGAAAGAGTATCTTGAAAAATCGCCTCTTATCTTTTAGGGTTTCAAAAATTGAAAAATAACTGAAAAGTCCCATTCATATACTTCTCTCATGCCCTCACCGCAGACCGTATAAAAAGGACCGTGGCTGCAGAGCTCCACCACTGACCACGAAATATCGAGCGCGACCGCAAAAACTCAGCCTTGCTCACCGCTGATGGCATAATCCCACCGTAGTCAGGAAGCTCCTACCGCAGTCGCGAAGACCCCACCGCGGATCGCAGAGCTTGGTTTCAGAGACCTGTAATTTTTTCTGAACCTGCAATGGTTATGTTCAAAGTCTAAATTCACTCCGTGGCCTATCCAAAACTCACACGGACCCTAGGGGATCCAAACCAAAACTTGCACGCAAGTCAAAAAAATCATACGGACCTGCTCGTGCGATCAAATCATCAAAATAACATCAACAACTATGAATTAAGCCTCAGATTCATGAAATCTCTCAAGAACATCCAAATTTCAAATTTCTCAAATAAAGGTCCGATTTATACTAAATAGACTCCAATTCCTACCGAACATCACATATTCAACTTAATTATTTTATAAGACCTGTATCTGGCTCCAGAACCAAAATACGGGACCGATACCATCAAATTCAAACACATTCCAATTTCTAAAAACTCTTATAATTTTAGTTAACAAATTTTTTTCAACAATTCATTTCTCGGGTTTAGGACCTTGGAATTTAATTATGGGCATACGCCCAAGTCCCACATATTCCTACGGACTCTCTATGACCATCGAATCACGGGTCCGAGTCCTTTTACCTAAGATGTTGACCGAAGTCAACTTAAATTCATTTTATAAGCATAATTTATCATTTTTCACAGATTTTCACATAATGGCTTTCCGGATACACTCCCGGACTATGCACATAAATCGCGGTGAGACAAAAATGAGGTTTTAAGATCTCGAAACACAGAATTTATTTCCAAAACAAGTGATGACCTTTTGGGCCATCACATTCTCCACCTCTAAAATGAACGTTCGTCCACGAACGGACTTAATAAGGAAGTACTTGAGTCGGAGAAAAGATGGGGATATTGGCTCCGCATATCGGACTCGGACTCCTATGTCTCTACCTTAACAGGATGACCTCTCCACTGAACACAAGTAGAAGGGACATTCGTCGTTCTCAACTGACGAACTTGTTGGTTCTGAATACCTACTGGCTCCTCCTCATAGGACAAGTACTTGTCCAACTGGACAGTGCTGAAATCTAACACGTGGGATGGATCGCCGTGATACTTCCAAAGCTTGGACACATGAAACGTTGGATGCACGGCTAATAAACTCGGCGGCAATACAAGTCTGTAAGCCACCTCTCCTATTTGATCAAGAATCTCAAAAAAGGGCCAATGAATCTAGGGCTAAGCTTGCCCCTCTACCCAAATCTCATCACGCCCTTCATAGGAGACACTCGAAGCAAGAACCACTCGCTGACCATGAATTCCACATCACAAACCTTACGGTCGGTATATCTCTTTTGCCTGGACTGAGCTGTATGAAGCCTATCCTGAATGATCCTGACCTTGTCCAAGGATCCCTGTACTAGATCTATACCCAACAACCGACCCTCTACTGGCTCAAACCAACCAATCCGCGACTGACACCGCCTACCGTATAAAGCTTCATAAGGAGCCATTTGGATGCTTGACTGGTAACTATTGTTGTAGGCAAACGTCATTACAGGAAAAACTGATCCTACGAGCCTCCAAAGTCAATAACACAAGCTCCGAGGATATCCTCCAAAATTTTGAATAGTACGCTTGATCTGCCCATCCGTCTGAGGATGAAATGTTGTGCTCAACTCGACTCGTGTGCCCAACTCACGCTAAATTGCTCTCCCCAAATGTGAGGTAAACTGCGTATCTTGATCCAAAATGATAGACACGAGCACACCATGAAGACGAACAATCTCCCAGATATAGATATTAGCTAACCTCTCGGAAGAATATGAGACTGCCACAGGAATGAAATGTGCTGACTTGGTCATCATATAAACAATAACCCAAACTGCATCATATTCCTCTAGGTCCGTGGGAGTCCGACAACGAAGTCTGTAGTGATATGCTCCCACTTTCACTTCAGAATATCAATCTTCCGGAACAAACCACTAGGTCTCTGATGCTCGTACTTTTCCTTTTGACAATTCAAACACCGAGCCACATATGCAACAATATCCTTCTTCATCCTTCTACACCAATAATGATATTGCAAATCCTGATACATTTTAGCAGCGCCCGGATGAATAGAGTACCGGGAACTATGGGTCTTCTCTAAAATCAACTCTCTAATTCCATCCATATTAGGAACACAAACTCGACCCTCCAGCCTTAAAACTCCATCGTCTCCTAATGCAACCTTCTTGGCTTCACCGTGCTCTACCATGACCCTAAGGATACACAAATGAGGATCATCATACTACAAATATTGAATACGATCCAATAAAGAAGTATAGGAAACTGTGCAAGCTAACACACAACTGGGCTCAGAAATATCCAACCTCACGAAATGATTGGCCAAAAGGCTGAACATCCAAAGCAAGTGGTCTCTCACCGACTGGAATATATGCAAGACTTCCCATACTGGCTGACTTCCTACTCAAGGCATCGGCCACCATATTTGCCTTTCCCGGATGGTATAAGATGGTAATATCATAGTCTTTCAATAGCTCCAAACACCTTCTCTGCCTCAAATTTAGCTAATTCTGCTAGAATAAATACTGCAGACTCTTGTGATCTGTGAACACCTTACATGACCCATTATACATATAATGCCTCCAAATTTTCAATGCGTGAGCAATGGCTGCTAACTCCAAATCACGAGTTGAATAATTCTTCTCATGAATCATCAACTATCGCGAAGCATACACAATAACCTTGCCACCCTGCATTAATACTGCACCAAGTCCAATAGGAGATGCATTACAATAGACTGTATATCATTCTGCACTTGTTGGTTCCGTAGTCAAAGCAGTCTTGAGCTTCTGAAAGCTCGCCTCACACTCGCCCAACCACCTGAACTGGGCACCCTTCTCAGTCAACCTAGTCATCGGAGCTGTAATAGATGAAAATCCATCCACAAACCGATGATAATAGCCTGCCAAAACCAAGAAACTTTGGATCTCTATAGCTGATGAGGGTCTAGGTCAGTTCTTGACTGCCTTTATCTTTTTCGGATCTATGTGAATACCCTCTGCTGAAACTACATGACCCAACAATGCAACTAAACTCAACCAGAACTCACACTTCGAAAACATAGCATACAACTGACAATCTTTCAATGTTTGAAGAACCACTCTCAAATACTGCTCATGCTCCTCTCGATTGTGGGAATAAAGGTCAATGAGACTATCACGAATGAATCCAAGTAAGTCTTGAACACTTGATTCATCAAGTCCATAAAAGTTGCTAGGGAATTTCTCAACCCAAATGATATCACCAAGAACTCATAATGCTCATACCGAGTGCGTAAAGCTTTCTTATGGATATCAGATACCCTAATCCTTAACAGATGGTAGCCACATCTCAAGTCATTCTTCAAAAATACCTTGGCACCTTGAAGCTAATCAAAAAAATCATCAATTCTCGATAACAGATACATATTCTTGATTGTAACCTTGTTCAAATGTCGGTAATCTATACACATCCTCATCGATCCATCCTTCTTCTTAACAAACAGCACCGACACATCCCAAGGCGAGACACTAGGCCCAATGAATGCTTTATCAAGTATGTCTTGCAATTGCTCCTTCAATTCTTTCAGCTCAACTGGGGCCACACGATACGACAAAATAGAAATGGGCTAGGTGCCCTGATCCAAATCAATGCAGAAGTCAATATCTCTATCGGGTGTCATACCTGGTAGGTCTGAAGGAAATACCTCAGGAAACTCACAAACAACAAGCACAAAATCCATAGAAGGAACCCCTGCAGAAAAATCACGAACATATGCCAAATAGGCCAAACACACTTTCTCGAGCCGAATGCCTCGGTAGATTAAATAGATGCACCTTTAGGCGTGTCGTCGACACTTGTCAAGTGCACAGTTTATTTAAGTTGGATCGGACCGTCGCCTCGGCATGATTTGTGCATGCTTGTATTGCTTGCCTTGAAACTTATTGAAGTTTTTGTTTCCTCTTCTGGCTTAAGAATATATATGTAAATGATAAAAAAGAATGATTTTCTATAAAAGAAAGAATTGTTTATTTGCTTCAACCCATTGAATTATAATCATATTTATAAAAATCCACGGTTTAATAGATTATGGATAAATCATTATTGGACCATTAGTAGGTGTCAAAGTTGACCACCTCGTCTCTACTTCTTCGAGATTCGACGGAATACTCATTGAGTACACATTGTCTTCGTACTCATACTACACTTCTGTGCATTTTTGTTGCACAGGTTCATGCATGGCTAGAGACTTATTGGCATAGCATCATGGTTGACACAGGGAGTAAGTGAGCTGTATTTCCTCGAGCAACCCGCAACTAGTATAGTCTCTCTCAGGATCCTATTCACTTTTCTGTCCAATTGTATTCCAGACAGCTGTTGCACTTTATTCATTTTATTTTTATTTTATTCTTAGAAATTTCTCATGTACTTGTAAAATCGGGATCTGGGATGTATTTGGGTTTATTCAGAAATTGTAAAAGGTTTTTAAATACTTTATTATTCATTCAGAGGAATATATTGAGATTTGATTGAATAATATAAAAGAGGTTTATTCAAAAATTTTAAGACAAGAATTAGTTAAGTTTTTCACTTGGCTTGCCCGACAGCGGTGTCTGGTGCCATCACGACCCTTAGTGTATTTTCGGTCTATAATGTCGAATATGACTTGTGTGCAAAATTTGAGGTCAATCAGACGTGATTTGATAGGATTAAACATCAAAAGTGGAAGTTGGAAGTTCTAAGTTCATAAAGCTTGGATTGGAGGTTTATTTATGATTTTAGCATTGTTTGATGTGATTTGAGGCTTCGAGCAAGTCCGTAATGTATTTTGGGATTGGTTAGTAGGTTTGGTTGAGGTCCTGGAAGCCTCGGGTGGATTCTGGGTAGTTTACGAATCAAATATGGAAGTTGAAGAATAGCTAAAGGTATGTTGCTTCTGTCATAATCGCATCTGCGGTTCTTGGACCGTGGAAGCGGCCCTTGTCCAGGTCAGGGGAAATCGCAGAAGCGGCTTAAAATCTATAGACGTGGCTTCGCAGAAGCGAAGCTCAGACCGCAGAAGCAGTCCAGTCATTTTTGCCCAGTTCCACAGAAGCGGTCCTCGTTTCGTAGGTGCGAGACCGCAGAAGCAGTCCAGACCGTAGAAGTGGAAATCACTGGGGCAGTGAGTTCTTTTAAAAATCGGGAGATGATCATTTCTCTTCCATTTTTCTTTTGGTATGGTCGATTTTGGAGAGCATCAAGAGGGGATTTTTGTCATCAACGTCAAGGTAAGTTATCCCCACCTTTTTTGAGTTAAATACATCAATTATGTATGGATTTGAGCATGGAATTACTAAAAAACTTGTGGTTTGAGGGAAGACCTATATAATTAGTATTCTTGGAATTTGACCACGATTTTGGGTATGGAATTTATAGAAAATCATATATTTGAGGTCGTGAGGCTAGGGGTAAACTTTATCTTCGAAAAATTTCGGATTCCAGGCATGTAGGCCCGAGGGCATTTTTGTCAACTTTTCGATGAGTACCTTAGCATATATAAATGGATTTACATAATTAATGGCTAGTTTTGGAGCGTTGTGCATCGACTCAAGTCTTCGGAAGGGCGTGGAATGCTGGTTATGGATCTTCTAACATTGTAAGAGGGGGCTACGCACGTATGAGGTGAGTTAATTGGTTATGTTCTCCTACTTGTGGGGGCTACGCACGCATGAGGTGACGAGAGTCCGTGCGTAGCTACTATTATGCTATTTTCCGAGTAGTCTAGGACCTAAAAGCATGCTATACCTAGATTAATCGTAAACTTATCTACATCTTGAATTGCTTAAATAACGTTGAATTAGTAAATGAATTTATAAAAGGATTAAAGTCCATTTCCTTAAGCTATTAAAGAGAATTGGCCTTTCTTTGGATAATTGCCCCATGTTGATCTGTTGATTGACTTTTTGTCTGAGTGTGTTCATTTTGGAACGGGCCGACTGCCTCGGTAGATTAAATAGATGTATCTTAAGGCGCGCCGTCGACCCTAGGCAAGTGCATAGTTTATTTTAGTTTTATCGGACCGTCGCCTCGGCATGATTTGTGCATGCTTGTATTGCTTGCCTTGAAACTTATTGATGTTTTTGCTGCCTCTTCTTGCTTAAGAATATATGTATAAATGATGAAAAAGAATGATTTTCTATAAAACAAAGAATTGTTTATTTGCTTCAACCCATTGAATTATAATTATGTTTATGAAAATCCACGGTTTAATATATTATGGATAAACCATTATTTGACCATTAGTAAGTATCAAAGTTGACCATCTCGTCTCTACTTCTTCGAGATTAGACGGGATACTCCTTGAGTACACATTGTCTTTGTACTTATACTACACTTTTGTGCATTTTTGTTGCAAAGGTTCATGCATGGCTAGAGACTTATTGACATAGCGTCATGGTTGACACGGAGACTAAGTGAGCAGTATTTCCTTGAGGCGACCCGCAGCTAGTATAGTCTCTCTCAGGATCCCATTTACTTATCTATCCAATTGTATTCCGGACAGTTGTTGTACTTTATTCGTTTTGTTTTTATTTTATTCTTAGAAATTGCTCATGTACTCTTGACACCAGGTTCTGGGATATATTTGGGATAATTCAAAAATTGTAAAAGCTTTTTAAATACTTCATTATTCATTCAGATGAACATACTGAGATTTGTTTAAATAGTATAAAAGAAGTGTTTTCAAAATTATTAAGACAAGAACTAATTAAGTTTTTCAGTTGGCTTGCTCGACAGCGGTGCCCAGCGCCACCACGACCCTTAGTGTATTTTGGGTCGTGACACTTCATATATGAGATAACATTATGGGTAGAATGACCAGGAGTCCCTCTCCACTCTAAACGAGGCAACCCCAGCAAGGCTAAGGTCATTGTCTTGGTATAACAGTCCAAAATAGTGTGGTAAGGTGATAACCGGTCCATCCCCAATATGGAATCAAAATCAACCATGTCCAAAAGTAACAAATCTACTTGAGTCTCAAAACCACCAATCACAACTATTCATGAATGATGGACACTATCTGCCACAATAGAATCACCCACCGGTATAGACACATATACAGGAGCAGTCAAAGAATCACTAGGCATGACCAAATATGGTGCAAAATAAGATGACAAATAGGAGTATGTACACCCTGGATCAAATAGAACTGAAGCATCTCTACTACAAACAAGAACAGTGTTTGTGATAACTACATCGAAAGCCTCAGCCTCAAGCCTAGCTGGAAGAGCATAACATCGGGGATGGGCCCCACCACCCTGAACTATATCTCTGGAACGGCCTCCTGCTAGCTGGACTCCACCTCTAACACCTATACCTCCACCTCTAGCACCTCTACCTCCACCTCTAGCTGAATGGGTGGGCAATGGAACACTCGGTGCCTAAACCATGGCACTGGAACCCTGATGCTGAGAGCTACTCGGTGCTCGAGGGAAAAATCTAGCAATATGCCTCATATTGCCACATGCATAACAAGCCCTCGGTGGCTGAGACTGCTGACCCTGACGGCCTTAATAACCACTCTCAAAACTCTAGAGTGGAGGTGCACTGATAGGAGCTAGCGATGCACTGTAGGGTAACTGATCAAAATACTGCAAATGAGAATCACGACCACTTGGAGCACCGTAAGAAGCCTAAAGTGCTGAATGAAATGGCCTGGATGGATGGACCCTATCAAAAGAATCACTGCCTCCAGATGAGGCACCACTGAACCTACCTGAATGACGAGGCTTCTTGTCAGACCCCTAACCACCCCTCTACGATAGAACCATCTCAACCCTATTGGCCGCATCCTGAAAAGAAATATCATTCTCCGTCTCCTTAGCCATCTACAACCGAATAGGCTAAAGGAGTCACTCAATGAACCTCCCCACTCTCTCTCTCAGTGGGAAGTATAAGAATAGCAAGATGGGCCAAGTCAATAAATCTGGTATCGTACTGAGTAATGGTCATAGAACCATGCTGGAGACGCTCAAACTGCCTCCGATAGTTCTCCCTCTAAGTGATAGGAAGAAACTTCTCCAGAAATAGCTGATAAAACTGATCCCAAGTCAAGGCTGGTCTAGCCAAACAATAATCTCTCCACCAAGTCTTGGCGGATCCAGACAAGAGAAAAGCAGCAAAGTCGACCCCATTGGTCTCCACTATCCCCATGTTCCTAAGAACCTCTTGACAACTGTCTAAATAATCATGTGGATCCTCAAAAGATGCACCAATGAAAGTAGTAGTGAAGAATTCGGTGAACCTGTCGAATCTCCATAAGGCATCAATAGACATAGTTGGCCCCTTTCCTATCTGAGTTGCCGCTCGGGTGAAGAAATGGTACGTGACCTTGCCATTCGTGAAAGAAAAAGAGTAGAAGGTTCAATTTAGCAGTGAGATAACAAAATCACACGAAAGAGAAGAATAAATGTGATGTTTTTCCTGACTCTATAGCCTTTTGGGGATAATACTGACGTCTCCGTACCGACCCCTCAGACTCTACTAAGATTTTTTGTGATTGTGACACCTAAGTAACCTAGATATCTGATACCAACTTGTCATGACCCGGATTTCCCACCCTCGGGAGTCGAGATAGCGCCTACTAGTGAAAGTTAGGCAAGCCAACCAATACAATTTTTTTGTTCATTTTTAATCCTTTAGAAATTGTGAATAAACATTTCATAATCAGCGAAAATAATGAAGTGGAAGAGTAAAATGTAACAATTTAACAAAAATATCGATACCAATCCTTAAACACACGCTACCAAGAACTGGTGTCACATTTTCAAAGACTGTCTACGAGTACTATAAATAAGGGTTTGAAAGATAAATACAAGATATTTCTAAAATACATAAAAGAAACAAAATGTGAAGATATAAGAAGACACCAGGGCCTACGGACGCCAGCAAGACTATTTCGGGTCGCCTGAATGGATTGAAGGCAACAACCTTATTGCGGTCCAAAAGCTGAAGTATCGGGATCTTCACACAGTATAGAGTGTAGTATCAGCAGAACCGACCCCATGTGCTGGTAAGTGTCTAGCCTAACCTCCGCGAAGTAGTGATGAGGCTAGGACAAGTCTACCAAATAATCCTGTGCAGTTAAATCATATACATTGGAAAAGTAAAAATAGATATTTACAGCTAAGGATAGGAGGGGAAAATATGTTGCGGGGAACATCACGTAATAACAGAAGTAGAATAGATAAATATAAGGAGCACCAAAGTTCAATTATCAACAAGAATCAGAAATCAATGACAAGTGCACGGCATCACCCTTTATGTTTTTACTCTCATCCTCACCATAAAAATTAATAAAATCGACACGACATCACTCTTCGTGTTTTTACCTCACATAATCATGGCACGGAATGATCCTTCGTGGATTATCACTCATATCATGGCACAGAATGGTACATCGTGCCGCACTACATCACCCTTCGTGCTTTTACCTCACAATATCGGTACAACATCACCCTTCATGCATTAACACTCTCAAAAATCGTACACGGCATCACCCTTCGTGCTTTACACTCTTCCTCACCCAAGTAACAATGACAAAGCAATTTGGGCAATGGAATAAATAATATTTCTATAAACACCCGGCAAGGGAACAATAGCATAACAACAATATCGTGGCAAGGGAAATGATATCATGAGTAATAACATCCCGGAAATGGAGATACTATCAAAAGCAATAACATCCCGGCAAGGGAGACAATATCATAAACCTCTTCTCTTTTCCATATTTACTTCACAATTCAATTCTCAACTTGAGCCAATGATCTACAATGTTCACTTACCAATAATACTTCCACGGGCCTTGTTCAACAATAGAAATCATTATGTAAAGCATGAACAATACAACACGGAGTCGCATTAATCATAGTATAAGACTCATGGATATTCTTGACACCAAAGTATAGATAATCATCGCCATTCCTATTGATAATAGGCTATATTGACGATATTTATAACCTGAATGTACCATGTTTTATTACTGTTCTTTTGCGTCACATGGACTAATCCAAGTTATGAAGAGACTATGGAGTATTTTGGAGTCAATAGAGTGGATAAAAGGCCAATCAGAAAGAACCTGAGCTAAAATAAGAAAGAAAGAGGCAAAGGAGGATTGGGCTGAAGGCCACCACGACTACGGTCAACCGCGGTAGGTGAAGAAAGAGAGGCAAAATGTTTATGTTTCACCGCGGTCGCGCCGCAATCTGCTGCGGCCACGGTCGACTGTGTAACTACCGGAAACTGTGGGACTAAAGTGTAAATTAGGGGAAACTAATCATAATCCCTTATAAACTCAACAAACTCGCCCAAGAAAAGGTTAAGCTTGCTTTTAGACTGATTTAGAGGCAAGAACAAGTGTGAGAAGAGCAACCAACCATTAGAGTTTTTTTCTATCTTTTGTTTGTTATTTCAACTGTACATTATGAATACTTTTGTTGTTTTATCTTGCTTTTCTATGAGTATCTAAACATTTAATCTAGGTTTGATGGAACCAATTGTTGGATGAGATTTTGACTTAATTTGTTATAATCGAGCGGGGTTTATTATATGATTGTTCAATTATGTGTTGTATAGTGATTAATTTAATGGGCCCTTGATTAATTGTGTCTAATTGCCCTGTGTTGCTTGAGAAAGAATACTAGGTTAGATTGCTATTGAGAAACACCACTTTTAGGTAATTGAAAAGATACATTACTTGAACTTAAAAGCGGGGTTAGAGATAACAAAATTTTTGTGGGATAATTTAGAGCTGCATAAGTTATCAGCTCGAGTATTTCGAGAGAATTCTCTAGTAAATTATTGTAGTTGATCGAGAGATAATTACGATAACCCATAGCACATAATCCTCAAAGAGTATTACGGCAATATTATAGCAAAAGAGTTAAGACTTAAACTAGCAATTGGGGAAATCAATACCCTAGACCTTTTTACTATTGAATTATCTTTGACTCCGAATATTGTTAGTTTTAATATCCTTTTGAATTAGTTTTAAAAAAAACCCAATCTTTATTGATAAAAATCTTGCATCTGGACATTGTTTGAGCTGGTAGCAACATCACCAAGAGTTGTAATAGATAGGTTAGTTCCCTGAGGATTCGACTCCGGACTTGAAAACTAGATTATATTTGCAACGACCGCTTTATCTTTTATAAGGCATAGTTAGGCGTGATCAAATTTTGGCATCGTTGCCGAGAAATTAATGGTGTTATTTATTACAACTTAGAAGTAGTGCTAGAATTATTAGTTTAGATCAAGTTTCTACAATGTTAAATAATTTTTTTCATTGAAATTCTCACGTTTGAACTCTTGTGGGATTCAGGTGTATGCTTAGAGATTCTTCGAGGACTGGTGAACTACTTTTAGGACACCCAAACCCCGAGAAAACATTTAGGGCATTGAACTGTGCCCACAAGAAGAACAAACAATCACAACAAAAACACCAACTTGAAATTGAAATGGTGATGTAGATAACTTCAACGGAAACATCAGGGATGATTAAGCTGACCCAAACGTCAAAGTGGTGGCACCTCTTGTTCCAGAAGGTGCACTTTATAATTGGGCACAACCAATACCTGACAACCAGGGCATCGCCATTGCTCTGCCCCCAATACATGTAGAGACATTCCAGATCACCAACAACATGCTGCATCTTTTGCAGAATAAGGGATTGTTCTCCGAGTCACACTTTGAATACCCTCAACAACACTTGAAATTTTTTTTGTCGATTTGTGTGACCCAAAGGTAGCCAAATGTGACCCTAGAAGCCATCAAGCTGTTACTGTTCCCGTTCTCTGTGACTGGGGAAGCTCAGACTTGGCTGAATTCACTTCTAATAAATTCCATTGTCATTTGGGAGGAATTAGTCAAGAAGTTCTGAACAAGTTTTACCCTCCCAATAGGAATACAAGACAAATTGATGAGATATTGTAGTACAAGTAGCAGCCTATTGACACATTGCAAGAAACTTGGGAAAGATTCAAAGGGATGCTAGTGAAGTGTCCCCACCATGGCATTCCAGAGCAGATGCTCGACCAGATGCTCGACCGGAGATTATACATGGCGTTAGCATAAAATTTAAAAGCCATTTTAGATGCTTCAACAGGGGTGCAGTTTTTAGCAAGACATTCACAGAATGTAAAATCCTTCTTGATAAGATGTCCCAGAATTCGGGGTGAAGGACGAGAGGTACGACCCTAACACCAATAGTGCATTCAGTTCCTCTTGACCCAAATAATTTGCGTGCAGAGCAAATAGCCACACTCATGACTCAGATGAGTATATTAACAAAGAAGATTGATGAGATGGGTACAGAGAAAGTGCATATAGTTGACACAACAAATGGAGGACTGTGTACACATTGCATTAATCAGTCTTATGTGTGTTCAGGGAGTGATGAAGGTGATAACCAAGGATTAAGAGGGGATATGGCTTATGTCAACAATTTTAGGGGTCAGATACAAGGAGGACAATAGTGGAGACCAGCACCCAATCAGCAGTTCCGACCAAACATGCCACAACCTGGAGGTATGCAGCCCTAAGGCCAAATGGTTATATTAGAGACAACAGGGTTATCCATAGCAGAACCAGCAACAGTTGGCATATCAGCCACCTCCTCAGCAACAAGATGGCATCAAGGTAGAAATCAGGGGTATTCTTCAACAACTTATTGGAACAAATGGTAAGATGCAGGAAAAGTTGGCAGTGCATGACTCGACAATAAAGAATATTGAAACTCAATTAGGATAGTTGTCCATGGCCTTAATAACCGCCCTGGGGGAAAATTGCCTGCTGACATGAACATTAACCCCAAGGAGTGAAACCCCGAATCAGCTGATGGTAGTAAGTCTCCGAAAAGGGAGAAATTTAGACAGAGAGCAAGAAGTTGCACAATCCAGTAGAGAGACTACGGCAGCCACTCTAGTTCCATTGGGGGTAGATGAATCAGTAGAACTTATTGAAGTGGTGTTTGAACAGGTACAAGATGACAAGGATAAGGCTAAAGAGAGTTCACAAGCTACAGAACAGGTGGTACATCTTGTGCCACAAAACCCCAACAAAGAGAAGCCAGCAAGCAATGCACGAAGGGTGATACATGCACCACTCCCTCAGAGACTGGCAAAATAAAAGAAAAAAGAACAATACAGGAAATTCATGGAGATGCTTCGTCAACTTCAATTGAATATTCCTCTGATGGATGATTTGAGGGAAATTCTAGATTATGCAAAGATGATGAAGGACCTAATGTCAAAAAAATATGACTTTCAGGACCAATCCACAGTAACTTTGACACAGACATGTAGTGTAGTAGTGACAAGACACATGTCTCAAATGATGTCTGACCCAGGTAGCTTCACTATCCCGTGTACTATTAGGAGTTATGCACAAAAGCATTATGTGACTTAGGAGCCAGCATAAACATGATGCCTTTGGAAATATATACAAAACTAGGCATTGATAGAGCTAGACCGACTTCAATGTTGTTGCAACTGGCTGACCTCATAGTTAAAAGGCTGATAGTGATTCTTGATGATGTGCTGGTACAAGTGGGAAAGTTTGTATTCCCTGCAGACTTTGTTATTCTAAATTGCCAAGTAGATGAGGAGATACCCATCATTCTAGGGAGGTCATTCTAAGCCACTGGGATAGCATTGATTGATTGTGAAATTGGGGAATTAAAAATGAGGTTGAACGATAAAGAAGTTATATTCAACGTTCAACAATCAATGAGGAGAGCTAGTGAATATGCTAATTTCTCCCTATAGAAACATTGGATGTGATCCTGCATGAAGATGATAAGATCATGCATGTTAAAAATAGGTTGGGAGGTAACTTGACAAATTAGTGGAGACGGATGATGAAGGGTTGACAGAGTGGTTCAAGGTACTTTAAGGCCAAGGATTCTGGAAGAGGGAACCTCAGTTCAAGTCCCTTGAGTTAGAAAAGAGAGCTACACCACCGGCAAAACTATCAGCAGAGGAACCACCCCGACTGGAGCTGAAATCGCTTATAGCTCACCCCAGGTACGCTTTCTTATGGCCTAGTTGTACTTTACCTATTATTATATCATCCGGTTTGCTAGCTGTGCAGGTAGAGAAAATCCTTACAGGTGTTACAGGAATGTAAGACTGCCATTGGTTGGATCATGGTAGACATAAAGGGTATCAGCCCATCTTTTTGTATGGACAAGATTATTTTGGAAGAAGGGCACAAACCTTCCAGAGAACATCAACAAAGGCCGAACCTGAATATGAAAGTGGTGGTGAAGAAGGAAGTGATCAAATGGTGAGATGCGGGTATCATCTTTCGCATCTCTGACAGAAATTAGGTCATTCCTGTTCAGTGTGTGCCAAAAAAGGGGGAATAACGGTTGTAAAAAATGAGAATAACGAGTTGATCTCGAATCGTATAGTCACAGGATGGCGGATTTGCATGGATTACTAGAAATTGAACACAGCCACTCGGAAGGACCATATTCCCTTACCATTCATTGACCAAATGTTGGACAGCTTGGCTGGGCGATCTCACTTCTATTTCTTGGATGGATATTCTAGGTCATTATTAGCCACTGGGATAGCATTGATTGATTATGAAATTGGGGAATTAAAAATAAGGTTGAACGATGAAGAAGTTATATTCAACGTTCAACAATCAATGAGGAGAGCTAGTGAATATGCTAATTGCTCCCTAGGGGAAACATTGGATGTGATCCTGCATGAAGATGATAAGATCATGCATGTTAAAAATAGGTTGGGAGGTAACTTGACAAATTAGTGGAGACGGATGATGAAGGGTTGACAGAGTGGTTCAAGGTACTTTAAGGCCAAGGATTCTGGAAGAGGGAACCTCAGTTCAAGTCCCTTGAGTTAGAAAAGAGAGCTACACCACCGGCAAAACTATCAGTAGAGGAACCACCCCGACTGGAGCTGAAATCGCTTATAGCTCACCCCAGGTACGCTTTCTTATGGCCTAGTTGTACTTTACCTATTATTATATCATCCGGTTTGCTAGCTGTGCAGGTAGAGAAAATCCTTACAGGTGTTACAGGAATATAAGACTGCCATTGGTTGGATCATGGTAGACATAAAGGGTATCAGCCCATCTTTTTGTATGGACAAGATTCTCTTGGAAGAAGGGCACAAACCTTCCAGAGAACATCAACAAAGGCTGAACCTGAATATGAAAGTGGTGGTGAAGAAGGAAGTGATCAAATGGTGAGATGCGGGTATCATCTTTCGCATCTCAGACAGAAATTAGGTCATTCCTGTTCAGTGTGTGCCAAAAAAAGGGGGAACAACGGTTGTACAAAATGAGAATAACGAGTCGATCTCGAATCGTATAGTCACAGGATGGCGGATTTGCAAGGATTACTTGAAATTGAACACAGCCACTCAGAAGGACCATATTCCCTTACCATTCATTGACCAAATGTTGGACAGCTTGGCTGGGCGATCTCACTTCTATTTCTTGGATGGATATTCTGGGTACAATCAGATCTTAAGCCCCCGAAGATAGATAGAAAACATCCTTCACCAGTCTGTATGTCATCTTTGCCTTTCGGAGAATGCCTTTTGGGCTTTGTAATGCACTGACGACATTTAAATGGTGTATGTTAGTCATTTTCATGGACATGGTTGAAGACATTATGGAGTATTTATGGATGATTTCTCCGTGGTGGGGGATTCATTCGAGGACTATCTTCACAATTTAAGAAGAGTGCTTAGAAGATGTGTGGAGAAAAATTTAGTGTTGAATTGGGAAAAATGCCATTTTATGGTACAAGAAGGGATAGACTTGGGGCATCGAGTGTCCAGTGAAGGAATCGATGTTGACCATGCTAAGGTTGACATGATTGATAAGTTGCCACCGCCTATTTCAGTCAAGGCAGCGAGAAGTTTCCATAGGCACGTCGGGTTCTACAGGCGATTAATAAAAGATTTCTCTAAGATTGCTAACCCTTTATGTAAACTCCTTGAAAAAGATCAGCCCTTTGTGTTTTCAAATGATTGCAGGTTGGCATTTTAGGAGCTGAATAAGAGTTTGCTGACTGCACCCATCATTGTTGCACCCAACTAGGAGCAACCATTCGAGCTCATGTGCGATGCAAGTGACTGTGCTATAGGAGCAGTCTTGGGCAAGCGAAAGGATAAAATGATTCACCCAATTTACTATGCAAGAATAACGCTAAGCGGTGCACAACTCAATTACACCGTGATGGAAAAAGAGATGTTGGCTGTAATTTTTGCATTCAACAAATTCAGGTCATAGTGGATTAGGTGAAAAGTTATTATTTATATTGACCATGCAGCAATTAGGTACTTGATAGAAAAGAAGGAGTCAAAGCGACACTTGATTCGCTAGGTTATTTTACTACAAGAATTTGATCTAGAGATCCGTGATAGAAAAGGGATAGAGAACCAAGAGCTAACCACCTCTCAAGGTTGGAAGGAGCTGAAAGGAAGGTAGAGGTTGAGGATATAACAGAGTCATTCCCGGATGAACAGTTACTACTAGTGATAATGGAGGATAAACCATGGTATGTTGATATTGCTAATTATTTGGCAAGCAGTATTGTACCTTATGAACTCTCTTCAATTCAAAAGAAAAAGTTCTTTCGGGATTGTCAGTCTTATTATTGGGATGAACCTCTACTCTTTAAAATAAGTGTAGATAACATGATCCGGAGGTGTATCCCCGAGAAAGATTAACATTCTGTTTTGCAAGCTTGCCATGCTTCACCATATGGTGGACACTTTGGAGGAATTCGGACACCAGCTAAGGTGTTGGAATCGGTGTTGTATTGGTCAACTCTGTTAAAGGATGCCCACGCTTGGGTCAAAAGTTGCGATGAATGCCAATGATCAAGCAACATATCTCTCCTTCACGAGATGCCAATGACCACAATTCAAGAGATGGAGGTTTTTGACATGTGGGGTATTGACTTTATTGGGCTGTTTGTCAGCTCGTATGGTGACAAATATATATTGATTGAGGTTGACTATGACTCCAAGTGGGTCGAAGAGGTGGCTCTCCCAACAAATGATGCAAAATGGGTAATAGGCTTTCAAAAGAAAAACATCTTCACACGTTTTGGCACCCCGAGATCTATAATCAGTGATGGTGGGACCCATTTCTACAATAGAGTGTTCGCACAGCTGTAGGAAAAGTATGGAGTTCATCATAAAGTGACCACCCTTTATCACCAACAGTCGAGCGGGCAAGTTGAAGTGTCAAATAGGGAAATTAAAAGTGTCCTTACAAAATCAGTAAATGCAACAAAGACCAATTGGGCGAAGAAGCTAGATGATGCATTGTGGGCGTACTGCACAACATTCAAAACTTCAATTGGTATGTCACCATACAAGTTGGTCATTAGAAAGACATGACACCTTTCAGTAGAGCTCGAACATAAAGCATATTGGGCATTGCGGCAGATTAATTTGGATATGGAGACAAGAGGCACCAGCAGAGTCACTGGGTTACATCAGCTCGAGGAATTCAGGTTCCAGGCATTTGAGAGTGCTACATTATACAAAGAAAGGATGAAACTAATGTATTATAATCACATTTTGGATCGGAACTTCAAAACCGGAGATCTAATGTTGTTATAAAACTCGAGATTAAGATTGTTCCCGGGTAAGTTGAAGTTCTGATGGTCAGGACCCTACAGAGTGGTGCAAATGTTCTTAAGTGAAGTTGTTGAGATAAAATCAGAAGATGGGATAAATAAGTTCATAGTGAATGGGCAAAGGATGAAACATTACCTTGGAAATGGCAGAATAAAAAGGGGATAGAGAGATAATAACTTTGGTAGAGCCACAGTACGCGAATGAGGAGTGTGATCAAAGCCTGCATCGTACCACGGTGTTAAATTAGGCACTGTGTGGGAGGCAACCCATAAATGTTGTTGTTTTTATCTTCTTATGTAACCTTCTCATAAAAAAAAGAAGAAAAACCCTCGTGACCGCGACCGCAGCAAAACGTCAATATTCTACCTCGAGCTCTTTCACTCACCGCAGTCGCGGTGGGATCGCGGTGAGACGCGATGTTCTGTCACCCAGGTAAGTACATTTAAATTTTATTTATTTATTTCTTTTCTTTTCTTTTCTTTTCTAATCCCCTCCCCTC
>MU763333.1:0-61388 GCA_026770625.1 Nicotiana glauca | reverse complement strand
CCCCCCCCCCCCCCCCCCCCCGGCCCAAATTACTTTCCATTCATCTCTCTCTCTCTAACTCTAGTATCTTCTCTCCTCTTTTCTTCTTCTTCTTCACCTCTCTCACACATAAACCCATTTCCTCAACCTCGATTCCTCTCACCCTCTCATACATGCAGGTATGGAAAGCTTCTCTCTCTTCTGTTGTATTTTGTTTTTGGGTTTTATGTTAGTTCAATGCTTTAATTGTGTAGTATTTCTACTAGATATTTTTGGATATTCTTTTAGAGGTATGTGCTTATTTGTGAAAGACTAATTGTTATGGGGTGGAATGGTGAAGTAAAAATTGTTGATTTGGGCGAAGAATTGATATTCCCATGGGGGCTAATGTGCTAGGATAGAGCCTTGCTCACAAGGTGTTTGTGAAATTGCCCTAATGAAGTTCTAATAGCTGATGTGACCAGGGTGGTGGCGACATCTAAGTAACCACCCAGGGCTCACATAACTTAAACACTCACTAATAGGAGACTCTATTTTGGCAGGTAAAATGCATTCATCCAGGAAGAGACGCACCACATGGTCCTCTCCTAGTGGGTCGGGCAGTTTGCCTAGAGCTCGGGGTAAAGCTAGTGTGGAACAGTAACCACCCAAGGCGTCTAAAAAGTTGTTACCTAAAGTGCATATTGACCGGGAAGCCTTGCAAGTGGAATGCCCTAATATCTTTTCTGATTTGAGGAGGTGTCAACTAGACATCTTCTTTGAGGAACCGGAGGAGGCTAATGTACAGATGGTGAGGGAGTTCTATGCTAACTGCCTGGATCATGAGAATGGGGTAGTCACAGTACTAAACATCCGGGTAAATATGTCACTTGAGGCCATCCGCCAAGTGTACCGGTTGACGGTATTCACTGGGACTACAGATACTTACATTGCTTCTTATCGCCCAACTATCTGGTGGGCACCAATTATCGAAGTAATATGTGTGCCTGACAGGGAGCATATATGGATAAAGCACCGTATCACATTGAACTCATAGTCTCTCAATTGGGAGGCTAAGTGTTGGATCACAATTATCAACAGCCGGTTGCTACCCTCTAGCCGTACTACCGATGTCAATGGGTCGCGAGCAGCAGCTATCTACTCTTTTATGACCCACCGGGATTTTGATATCGGCAAGCTCCTCCATGATGAGATGTTCATTCGCTCCCTAGAGGTACTCAAAGGATTTTACTTCCCCTCTCTGGTTAGCAATTTGTGTCTTGCTGCAAGAGTTCCGGAAAATCCCAGAGTTGATGGAAAATTGCTATGCCCCATTCCCGGCTAACAAAATCACAATTGGGAGAGAACCGGTAATGATGGTTGAGGATGATGATGAAGTTGATTGGGTTGCTAAGGGTGTTGTTGTTCCACCAACACCGAGAGCTCATGAGTCATGCCCATCAAAAGCCCTCTGAAGTACCCGTATGACAGTCTTGGAGCAAGAAATGGCTGGTATCCCAATGTTTGTCACTGACCTGGGCACTAGAGTTGACATTTTGACCACTCAACTGACCAAGTCGGAGAAACAGATCATGGGATAGCTTTGGGCACTAGGACGAGCGTGTCACCTCGATCCGGTCACCGTCTCTGATCAGGATTGAGCATCAGGGAAGTTCCCTTACCTTACTCTGCTTTATATTTTTTGACAATGGGGATATGCCAAAGTTTTAAGTTTGGGGTGTGGGATGGCTGTTGTTTTAAAAAAAATTGTATAACTGTGCATGGTGTTGTTTTCTTTTTGTTTGTTTGGTATTATTGGGTCAGGTTAGTTAGTATCCACTTGGCCTAAAGACAGAAACCTCTTTACAGGTTTCTTGAGGGATAAAAGTCGAACAAAAAAAAAAAATAGGATTATGGGGACTCTTCCTGATGACAGATCTTTTAGACAGTTTTTCTTGAGGGAAGTAAGTCTAAAGAAAATACTAAAAAGATTTTTTTTTGTTTTAGGTAGTGTAGTAACTCCCCCTTTGTTTTTCTTTGGGCCACCGTTTTTATTTTGTTTTTTGTTTTTAGTTTTTAGTTAGTATTGATGGGCTACGAACTGAAATAGAAAGAGAAACTCTTGGCATTGATACACCTGAACACAGTAGACAGTAGAGTGTAACGCTTAGTCACAGTGGTTGACTCTTGCTAAAGTGCCTTAAATGGTAAGTTTGTAACTGATTTGAACACTCAAAAGAGAGTGTCTTGATAAGCCAATCTGGAGTGAGTGAATGTTCTTTTTGAGAATGAGCGAATTTTGTCTATCTGAGTTCCTACTTGTTCTTAATAATATTATTTGAGGAACTACTCTCTTGTGTGACGTGAGGGCATGTGATTCATGAAGGAAAGGTAATTCTTGACTTCTTTATAGAGTAGTTTGAGTAAGTACAAATATTGCATGGCACGTGAGATTCAACTTTTGAGGCAAAGGTTGTTCACTACTAGGCGCAAATTTGGTGAGTTATTCTTGGTGTGATACATTAGAGGAAAAACATAGGGAAGGAACCCTTGTAGAGTGTGGTGATTTCTTGAGGACTAGCAATGATTTAAGTGTGTGGTATTGATAATAGGCTATATAGATGATATTTACATCCTAAATGCACCATGCTTTATTGTTGTTTTAAAGGCTAAATGATAACAAAATACTCTATTTGGTGTTCTTTTGTTGCACAGGGACTAATCCAAGTTAGGAAGAGACTATAGAGTATTTCGGAGTCAATAATACGGATAAAAGGCCAATTAATAAGAACCCGAGTGAAAATAAGAAAGAAAGAGGCAAAGGAGGATTGGGCTAAAGGCCATCGCGGTTGCGGTCAACCGCGGTTAAACCATGGTAGGCAAAGAAAGTGAGGCAAAATGCTTGTGTTTCACCGTGGTCGCACCGTGTTCTGCCGCGGCTGCGGTCGACTGTGTAACTGCAAGAAACTATGGGACTAAAGTGTAAATATGGGGAAACTTATCCTAATCCCTTATAAACTTAACAAAATCGCCCAAGAAAATGTTAAACGTGTTTTTGGACTGATTTGGAGGCAAGGACAAGGTGAGAAGAGCAACCAACCATTAGAGTTTTTTCTATCTTCTCTTTGTTATTTCAATTGCACATTATGAATACTTTTGTAGTTTTATCTTGCTTTGCTATGAGTATCTAAACATTTAATCTAGGGTTGATGGAACCAATTGTTGGGTGAGGTTTTGACTCAATTTTGTTATAATCGAGTCGGGTTTATTATATGATTGTTCAACTACGTGTGTAATTGCCTTGTATTGCTTGAGAAAGAATACTAGGCTAGACTGTTGTTGAGAAACACCACTTTTGGGTAATTGAAGAGATTCATTACTTGAACTTAAAAATGGGAATAGAGATAATGAAACTTTGCTGGGATAATTCAGAGCTGCATAAATTATCAACTAGAGTAGTTCGAGAGAATGCTCTAGTAATTTATTGTAGTTGATCGAGAGATAATTGCGATAACCCATAGCTCATAATCCTCATAGAGTATTACGGCAAAATTATAGCAAAAAGAGTTAAGCCTTAAACTAGCAATTAGGAAAATCAATACCCTAGAACTTTTTACCATTGAATTATCTTTGACTCCAAATATTGTTAGTTTTAATATCCTTTTGAATTAGTCAAACAAAAACCCAACCTTTATTGATAAAAATCTTGCATCTGAAAATTGTTTGGGCTGGTAATAGCCTCACCAAGAGCTGTAATAGATAGGTTAGTTCCTTGAGGATTCGACTCCGGACTTGAAAACCAGATTATATTTGCAATGGCCGCTTTTTCTTTTATAAGGCATAGTTGGCCGTGATCACCTATAAGTCATATTTATCAATTAACACATAGTAAATAACACACAACTCTTAATCCCTCAAGCTAAGGTTAGACCAAACACTTACCACAAAGCCACGAACACAATCAAGCTTCAACTACCGCTTTACCTCATGATTCCACTTCCAACTCGCTTGTATCTAGCCACAATTTACTTAATAAAATTAATAAACGCAAAATAAACCAATCCTAATTCATGAAAGTAGGTGTGAGAACGTGGTTTTTTTCCCATATGTGAATTGCTCCCAAAAATTCAAAATAAAATAATTTTTGTGTTGTTTGCTATTTTGTGCATTTTGTGGTATTGTCAGTTATTTGTTTGTATTTAATTTCAAATTGTGTGATTTTCTTTTAAATTGGTATTTAATTGTGTACGATAATTATTAATTAGAAAAAGTAGTATTTTACATTGATTAGGGTTTATAATTTAATTTAGGAAATATTAGTATTAATTTTGGAAATAATTAGAAAATAAAAGAAGGAAAATAATTAAAAGGAAATCATTTGGGCCAATTCTCAATCTACCCTTAATCAAGCCCAAATACCCTTACACAGCCCAAATTACCCCCCATCCGGTCCAAAATGATCAGGTCATTTCAACATTCCAAACGGCGTCGTTTATGTCACACTCAATCTGAACCATCGATCTCATAAGATAGAACGGTTTAGTTCGTCTTCAGCATAGATGAAACGACGACATTTTGAGTTGATTGATCTCAACCGTTCATCAATCATGATCAAACGGTGCAGTGAGATTCTCCCAACCCGACTCTAACGCGTTCCAAAACAGACCCAGTCTTCCACTTAAAGAAACAATGTCGTTTCTATTAAGTAAGTGATCCAGGCCATTGATCTTAATTGATCTAACGGACTGGATTAAATTCCCACCCCGATATATATTTTTTCCAATTACCCATCCCCCCTAGAACCTCCCTCTCTTCGTCTCTCTCAAGTTCTTCAGAGACCAGACTATGCTCCGCCGCTGACCGCCCACTAGAAATCGCCCACGGCGGCGGTCAGTTACCAAACCCCACAAAAATTACACCCCAAACTCCCCTCCACCTCCTCTTCGCAAATATCCAAACCACTCCCTTCGAATCACAGCCAAGCCCGTCGAATATCGATTTGAATCGATGAACCCTAGCGCCGCCCTAAAATTCTCCGGTGGCGGTGCCATCTCCCCTTGACTCCAAACTAACACCAAATGACTACCAGGCCTCCCTCATCCCAGATCCCATGTCAGTGTCCTTAAAATCATCCTATAACTTCTCGAATTTTAGATCAAGTAATGAACCATAAATCCTAAAAATCATATTAGCAAGGTTTCAAGAGATTTCGAGGTTGAGATTGAATTTAATCATGTGTTTTCAGTCGATAACAAATGGTTAAAGTCTATCTCGGCCCAAAAAATAGGGGATTCTTTGGAAGTCACTAATTCGTGTCATGGTTCGATTCTGGTAAGTGTTTTTTCATGCCGTTCGATTCTCTTTCAGTTTATTCATCTTCCTCATCACCCCATTTCCCTTGGGTTGAAATTCATGATCATTGTGATGACCCAAAGGGTCATCATCTATTTGCCTCAATTTGCGTGCGCAGTCTGGGCACGTAGCCGGAAAATTTCTATCTTGGAATATATGAATTCTGTGAAAATTTTGAAGAATTTTGGTATTAATATGATTATAGTTGACTTTGGTCAACATTTTTGGTAATTGGACCCAGACCCGAGATTGGACGGCCCCGGAAGTTCCGTAGAAAAATATGGGACTCGGGCATGTGCTCGGAGTCAAAATCCGAGGTCTAGAACCTGAGTAAAAGAATTTTTCTGTTAAATTGTTTTTTTTTCTGAAATTACTAAGGAAAATGAAAATGAAAATTTATTAAAAGACTATGGTATCGGGATCGTATTTAGGTTTCGACGCCCGGTACAAGTCTTATATATTGTTTAAGCGCTTCCTGTAAAGTTTGATTGAAAACGGACGTTGTTTGATGTGTTTCGGGCCTAAATAGCTAAAGTTGGAAATTATGAACTTTGAAATGAAATTTATGAGTTTTGAGGCTTGATTCTATGTAAATGAGGTTATTTTGGCAATTTGATCGCGCAAACAAGTTCGTATGATATTTTTGAGCCAGTGTGCATATTTGGTTTGGAGCCCCGAGGGCTCGGGTGAGTTTTGAGTAGGTCCCGGGAGGCCTTAGGCTTAAAATATCAGATGTGGCAGAGTAGCAGGTCCCATGCGGCCGCGGTGCATTTCTGCGCGGTCCGCGTGGACTGGTTCAGAGAGTCATTGGTTTAAGTTCTACTAGCGCGGCCGCACACCAAATCAATGCGGTCCGCGCTGGAAGCCATGCGGCCGCAGTGCATTTCTGTGCGGTCCGCGTGGCCAAGTTCAGTGAGGCCCATGGCTTGGCTTCGACCAGCGCGGCCGCGTACCAAAGTAGTGCGGTCCGCACTGGGTAGGTTCGGTGCGGCCGCGCCAACCTTCAGTAAAGTATATAAATTCGAGATTTTCAGTTGTTTTTACACTTTTTCAAAATCAAAACATATGAGGCGATTTTCCAAACAATTCTTCTTCTTCAAAACGATTGGTAAGTTATTTCTAATTTATTTTCTTTACTCCTTAACATCTTTAAACATAATTTCAACTTCAAAACAAGGATTTTAATGGGGAAATTTGGGAACTTAGGGTAGAACTAGGGTTCCTAAATTTGGGGGTTTTGGACCTCAATTTGGGGTCCGATTCCAAAACAAATCACATATCTGAGTTCATGGGGGGATGGGTAATCAGGTTTTAATTCGAACATCAGGTTTTGATCACGTGGACCCGGGGTGCATTTGGGAATTTTTGAGTAAAACTTGGGAAAACCATTTTTATGCATTCAAACCAATTCATATAGTGTTTATTAAAGTAATTGAACAAATTGTGATTAGTTTCGAGCGAATTGGAGGTTGAATCACGAGGTAAAGCAATAGTTGAAGGTTAAGCGGACTTCAAGGCTTTGAGGTAAGTGTTTGGTCTAACCCTAGCTTGAGGGAATAGGAGTTGAGTCTTGTTGCTAAATGCTATGTGATCGAGTACGATTTATAGGCATGTTGACGAGTATCTATACATTGGTGTCTAGCATGACCGTGAGTCCTTATGATATGAAATCCATGTTATTGGAGAATGTCTATACACTGTTAATTGTGCTCCCTTGCCGGGATGATTGAACTATCAATTGTGCTCCCTTGCCGGGATGATTGAGCTGCTAATTGTACTCCCTTATCGGGATGTTTGCTACGTAATTGTCTGCTGTGTATCCCTTGTTTTTGACTGTTGCTTGGGGATTTAGACTGGTTAAACAAGGATAAATGATAAACAATGTGGATCGGGTTGCACACCGCAACGATGTTAATTGTGGATCGGGTTGCGCGCCGCAATGATGGTAATTGTTGATTGGGTTGCACGTCGCAATAATGGTAATATGTGGATCGGGTTGCACGCTGCAATGATGGTAATTGTGGAGCGGGTTGCACGCTGCAACGATGGTAAAATATGGAACGGGCTGCACACCGCAACGGTTGTTGACATTTGTGGTTATGTTTGAATATTTATTCTTGTTTCACTGTGGAGTTAAGCTGTTTTGGTAGTTACTCTGGATTAAATGTTTATTTGTATTTTCCCCATAGCATGTTCCCCCTCCCTTGATGTTGATTTTCTTGGTATTCGTTATTTCGCTGTATATTTTATAACTGCACAGGTTTATGTGGTGTCCAGTCTAGCCTCGTCACTACTTCGCCAGGGTTTGGCTACGCACTTACCAGCACATGGGGTCGGTTGTGCTGATACTACACTTCTGTGTGTTTTTGCACAGATCCAAGTTTTGCGCAGCAGCAGCAGTAGTTCGATAGCATGATTTCATTACTACGAGACTGAGGTAGCTTGCAGGCGTCCGTAGGCCTGGCGTCTCTTCTTATGCTTTTCATTTATACTATCATCTCATTGTTTCGAGACAGACTGTTGTTATATTTCTTTCAGACCATTATATGTAGTTTATTCTTAGTGGTTCGTGAGCTTGTGACACCAAATCTTGGGTAGAGGATATTGTTGAGCAGTTCATATTTATTTCAGACTTATAAAACTAGACTTTCGCAGCTATTGTTAGTATTATTTTATGCTATTAAATTGAAAACAGGATGTTTTGTTTGTGGAAACGGTGAGTAAATTGGCTTACCTAGCTACCATGAATAGGCGCCATCACGATCCCGATGGTGGGAAATCCGGGTCGTGACAATCATATTCTGGGTTCGAATTAAGTTTTGCTCCTGTTTTTCCTACTGATTGCTATATAAATCTTGGTCTATTTATTTTTAACTAATTTATGTGATTAACAGGCTTGAACATTTCATGTCAGTTACTCTAGGTTTAAGTTGTTTAAATCATTGCCTTGTTTAGTTGCGATAAGTTTTTGTAATTGAGTTTATGTTTAAATGTTAGTTTACATGATCCTGTTAATGCTTGTATGTGTGATTAAGGTTTATTTTGTTTTCAATTGTCAAAGTTTCTTCATCTCTTTTAAGAATTTCATATTTTGATCTGTTTGAAGCCTTAGCAGTTGAGTTGTCCTGTTTGTCACATTTCAAGAAATATATGGGGAAGTCAATTGTTAGGCTGGAAACTTTAGAGGGTGTTCCAAGTAATTAATAGGGAAATACAGACTAGTGAGGGTTTTGTATTGGGTCAATTTGGCCCAGGTTTTGGCGTTGGGTTCACTGAAATAGTTCACAGGGGATTTCAGGGATAATTCAGGGGTTAATTTGAATTTGAACCACTAATAATTAGGAGGGGGAATGCTAAAGAACTGAATTGAAACAAGTGTTAGTGGATTTGGGAAAGTTAAGGGACAATGTTAAGTGGGATTGAATAGTTAATAGACAACTAATAGTGGAGACTACTTTCTGATTTTAAGGCCTAAGATAGGATAGTTAATGGTCCACTTAATGCTTAAAACCAGGAGGAGGAGTGAGTTTTAAAAGCATATAAAAGGGACACTCACACACACACACTAAAAATACATGGGAGAATTCTTAAAAATACTGAAAGAGACAGAAAGTTTAGGACTGAAAAATACATATACAGCAAGGAGAAATTTGTGGTTGAGGGAGTGGTTTTGAAAAGATCATTCTGTGATTTCCCAAGTTTTAAATTTCAAAGAGTTTTTGACTTTTCTAGTGTTAAAACATATTGTAATAAGTGTGTGAAGTTCAGTTCTTTTTGAATTTGTCATTGGTAACTGTTTGATTGAGGTTGTGATTTACTGCTTCATATCATTATTGGTTTTCTGGTTAACTAGGTTCTACTTCTGTTGTTGACGTGCTGAGCTGTTGTTACTGCTGAAATCCTCACCTTTCTTTTTCATCTTTACTTCCAGGTACACGTTTCAAACCATCTCGATGTAAAATGTGGAAATGGAAAAGAAATAGAGCAATTTCGCATTTTGTGCTTCCTGACATATACACATTTGAATGAGGTGTAGATAGTTTGATATATTAGCTTACTTGTGTATATAGCTTAGTGTTGGGTTTGTAATGACATGCATTTTGAACTATAAGGCTGTTATAATTGGACTGCATATCTATTAGTTTTCAGACTGTTATTGTAAGTTAAATGCCTGACTCATTCTTCAGTAATTATAAAATAGTTTTAATATGGCTTTTGTGTTTTGGTAGCTGCCTTCAGTAGTTCATCTCTTCTAATCCAAAATAATTGGGTTGTTTGTACATTTAAGTAGTTAATCCATTAGTGTATAGGTTTACATACGCGACTATTGTTGTTAAAACTCAATCCACGTCCAGGTTTGGAAATAGGTATAAAATCAGCATTGTGGGTTAGATTATTCAATAGTTTAATCGATAATCAGTTAATCCTTGGCTTTCAAAATAATCTCAATTGTTTTGTGAATTAAAAATGAAGTTTTATCGTTGGATTCTACTCGTCATCAAATTACTCGCCTTGGCATTGTATAAGTGTTGCATATGACAATTCTCCTGCCGATCTCATCTCTTTGTGTGAATGACTGTAGAGATGGTATCCAAACCAGCGTAAGTAGTTAAAAGCTAATTGTGAAATTGAAATTTCAATATTTGGTTAGTAATCATGCTAGGTAATCATCTTGGGCATACTGATCAATTCTCCAACCCATACTTTAATCCATTGACTCAATCAGCTGATTATAGTTCCATATTCCTGGGTTAATTGTTGAAGCCCAAACGAAGATTTGAGGCTTAAATAATTACTGAAAATTATAGGCCACAATTGATAAAAGGGAAAAATAAAAAGGGAATAACACAAATTTGGATTTTCGGGTTAGGTAGTGAGTCCAAACTAAAAGGCTTGCCCTTTTGTTTGAACCTGGACTTGAACTTGAAGCCCAAATTTTTTAATATTAATTAGCTAGGACTTTTTTCTTTTATTATTAGACACAAAAAATTAAAAAATATAAAATTCATAGTTACTTTAGGACTTGCCTTTTAAATAAAAATTAGACGAGCCTCGCCGCACAAAACTTATAATTTGCGGGGCCCTTATTAATTGAGTATATCAAAAAATATTTAGAATTCGGGCTGGCCGTTTAGTGAATTTCATGGCCTCCCGCAAAGATAATAATCCGCTAGCCACTTTAGGCGCGTTTTAAATAATTTTACCTTATTAAATACGGGGGTGCATTTCATGCGACCCAAATCTAAATCCCAAAATGTTGAATAGGAATGTCGAGAATCCAGGTGTATTTCATGTGACGTGATCCGACAACACGTTCTTAAACGACGTTCATTTTCTTAATAATTGACTAAAAGCGGTAAATAATTCTAAAGTTGTACTATAGGTTTAACATGTATTAAAATCAGATTCTATCCAAATACAGCAGTTAAGCGACCGTGCTAGAACCACGGAATCCGGTGGTGCCTAACATCTTCCCTCGGGTTAACAGAAGTTCTTATTCAGAATTTCTAGTTCGCAGACTTCAAAAGGAAAGTCGAAATTTCATCGATTTGGGATTTAAAAATAAATCGGTGACTTGGGACACCAAATAAACTGTCCTAAGTGGCGACTCTGAATTGAATAATTAATCCCATTTTGATTGTTACTTAAATTGGAAAAACCTCCCTTTATTACACCCTTATTATTATATCCCTTCACGTGGTGTAGTAAGTAAAAAAGGAGGTGTGACAGCTCTGGCGACTCTGCTGGGGATCAAACCCAGAACATCGGTTCAGGGTTTAAGAATTCGAGCTAAGAATAATTGTTATGTTTGGCGTTATCTGATTTTCCTACATGTTTTCATGCTAATTGTACTAAGTGCTTTACCGCATTGATATTATTTTAACTGTATATAAACTGTGCCGAAACCCTTCTTTTCTCACCTCTGGGGATGTGCTTACTGGTTGAAACTCCCTATTCTATTAGTGTCATACCCTGAAAATAAGAAGAGGCCGGATAAGTTACAAAACCGGACGATCTCGCAGGTCACCGGTACGTAGCCCCCTCCTCGACTCGAGTTGTCCGCTCGGGTATACAGTCTAGAACACATACCCAGGTTTTGAACCGAGAATAACTCGACTTCATGTTGTATCCCTAGTAGGAATGCTTATTTGCATCATATTGCATTTGACTTTGGAGACTCAACACAGGGGTTGGGTCTGTCTAGGATAGGTGTACCCAAAATATAAAGACCAATATAATGCATCCTACTTGCTACTGATGCATTCAATTGCTTCAGATTTGCATGTTGACCGGCTTGTAAGCAAAATTTAGGAAAATAGCTATATAAGGGTAAAGAGAGTTAATCGCCTGTTTTGAAAAAACAAATGTCCAAATAGCGTTGAAACTCTGCCCAATTTTTTTTTGAGAAAAAACAAAAAATTTTGAAAAAAACAATTTCAAAAATAGTTTATTTGTTTTCCAAATAAAATGAAAAAAAGTCCTGTTTTCAAAAATAGCTTGTTTTATTTTTCAATGAAAAAATAAGAGTTGTGTTCAAAAGAAAAATAGTTGGTTTTATTTACCGATGAAAAAAAATTGTGTCTTGATTTCAAGAATAGTTTGTTTTATTTGGCAGAACTACGTAAGTTTGATTCTCACCGGATGTAGGATACGTAGGCAACCCATGTCGGGTTCAACTATTTTTGAAAATAGGGGTAAATAAATATCGTTGTTTCGCCGTGAATTAAGGTGATGCCATTCTTTTCGGAAATAAGCCGAATGTCACTAAAGGGGTGCTAAAAGGCCGTTTTTGCAAGAACAGCCACCTTGGGTCGTTTTCAATATTTAGCGGGCACAGTCTTAAAATCTTCTTCACGAAGTGCTAAAAGGCCGTATCCGCAAACCCTGTTGGTTGTATTAAATTGGAAATTTGAACAAAACAGTGTCATTTTTTTGTTTTAGGTCACAATAAGTGATTAAATCATCTTAATAAATGTGCAGGATGAGCACGATTCAAAATGAACCTTTCTCAATCATGACTAAAATCCATCTGGAATTGCGCTTATGGTGGAACGATCTCTGTAAAAAAGGACAAGACGAGGTCAAAAGGTATTTGAAAGGGCTTACTGGTTTGTTAGAAATTGTTCCTCGGGGAGACACCATCAGAGCGTTGGTCACCTGCTGGGACCTGACACACAACGTCTTCATTTTCTCAGACTTTGAACTCACCCCGACCTTGGAAGAGATAACCGGGTACATTGGAAATGATGAGGTTCCTTTAAGACAAAAATACCTAGTCGCCCAGAGAACTGTAGCTGTGCATCGATTCTTAGACTCCCTGAAGATAATTAGGAGGGTCCACAATCCGGATTTGGAAAAAGGCTTTTGTACTCCACGCTTCTTATACAACAGATATGGCCACATAGGCGGTCTCAATAACCCAGAAAGCAAAATATGTAGCAACGGAAACCAACGAAAATGGGAGGAACATAGACGTTTTGCTTTTATGGTAGTCTTTTTGGGGCTCCTGGTATTCCCAAGGAAAGATGGAAATGTTGATATAAAAATAACAGGTGTCGTCAATACTTTAATGAATCAAGCCAAAAGCACTCTTGTGCCCATGATAGTGGCTGATATCTTCCGCGCTCTTACAGTCTGCAAGGCGGGAGGGAACTTCTTAGAAGGGTGCAATCTATTATTGCAAATGTGGATGACTGAACACCTGTGCCATCGTCCTTAATTCCTGAGTTATGGTTTATCTGATAAAACCTGCATAGGGGAGTTTTACACGAGAATCGACGGGGTCAGTTTGCCTACAGGAGTAACAGCATGGACATCATACTTTCGGACTCTCACTGCCAGTCAGATATAATGGACGCTTGGATGGTTATCAGTCGGTGAAATCATGTATATGTCACGGCTAGATCACATTTTCTCTTCATGGGACTTAAGAGCATCCAACCTTACGCTCCATATCGGGTTTTGAGACAACTCGGGAGATGCCAAATAGTGCCACAGAATAAGGATCTTAGTGCTCAAGTAATTGAGATCAGCCCTGACGGACAATTTCCCGAAGCAAGAGTTCGCCAGATCTGGAATGAATGTCAATACTTAAAAGCAAATACTTGGATGCAGGATCGGGCCAAAGGCGAAGTGTCACTAGAATACCTTGCTTGGTATAGGAGAGAACTTGAGCACGAAAGGCCAGCTAAAAGACCACACCGCTAGGAGTTTGTTGAAACTTCACAGGAACAGTGGGGTTGGTTAGAAAAAGAAAGGGAATACAGGGCCCGCGTAGGAGCATTGGAAAAATAGTTCCAGGATCTCCAGTTTGAAAATAGTTTGCAAGCCGCAGCCGACGAAGGGGATAAAAAGAAGCTGGCCCAAGAAAATGAGCCCCTGAAGGCCCAAATCCAATAGAAGAGAATGGATGCCGACAGACAACAGAAAAGTTGGGTTGATGAAGGGTTGATAAATGAATTGAAAAGGCAAATCATTGAATATCAAGAAGGTTAGGAAATATATGAAGCTAGTTTGGCAAGGATCCAAGCCAGATGGGCAAGAGGTACAGAAGAGCGGGCATAGCGTATGCGGCAGATGAAGAGGGACTACGAGGGGAGCATCATTATCTTGAGAGAAATAATATCCACCCTCAAAGAACGGGTATTCAGGCAAGCCAGGGATTTCAAAGCGGATAGGAAATGTTGTTATGACCTAATGGCACGGATGGATGAACAGATGCACGAATTCCAAGATTAACTCTTTTCCAATTCTCAAGTGTTGGGAGCGCGAAGTCAACAGATAGAGCGGTTGTTTCTGGAAAGAGACAGAATCAGGGAAAGAATTAAAGATATTGGGAAATACATCACCAAGAAGTGCCGAGCATGCGAGGATATGACCCGTACCACCTTCTTTGCAGTGATAATGATTTATGTTTACAAGATCATGGAATATTTTAAAGGGTTGCAAAAGGATCTTGCACCTAAGCCCGCGACGAGGCCGAACGACGCCCCGCGGGCACCAATATTGGAGGCTTTAATGTATTCATAGTTTGAGTCTGCCTTTTCTTTCTCCTTGGAGTCTATCGTATGTCAGAATTTGTATTTCCTTTTTTTTTAGAGTCTGTTGGTAGTTCTAGAGTCTGCACTTTGTTTTATTTCGAGTCTGTTATTTTCCTTTCCAAAAAATGTTTAGTCTAGTAATGGAATGTTTTTATGAATGAAAAGTAAGAATTCCCAAAAATGGTTTCTTTGTTTTTCGTATTTAAAGGCCAGAACTATGCACAGTCTGATTCATGCGGGGACATGATACGTAGGCAATCCACATAATATTCGACCACCACTAAAAGAAAACTGAGAAATAAATAAAATAAAGGAAAGTTTGAGAGACATTAAAAAGGGGCACAAGTATAAGAAGCTGGAATGATGCATGCAATCGAAGCAAAGACATGATAGAAATGGTTAAACTACCTAGGTACATTGCATCCCAACGTGCAATAACATATTTGTTAACTTTAAAAACTAACATGTTTGTTGTTTTCCAGAAATTTCATACAGTTAGTTTCCTTAGAGCGTACTGGCACAACACCACTATCAGACCAAATCAAAGGGACCGATAGCGGTGATAATATCTAGCCCTGATAGAGAAGGAAACATTGAGGTAGAAGAGGTAGACATACAAGCAATGAAAGATGAGGTGTACAAATTGAAACAGCAGATGGCTGAGATGTACCAAGCTTGGACAAGTGGTCAGCCAGCACCACCCTATCCTGCTAACCCCACTTTTCTCCCGACACCCACCCAATCTCCGGAATAGCTTGTTTCGGACTCATCAGCCAACTTTCCTACATATCAACAGTACCAGACAACTGCCTCTCGGACACCCCAAATGCCAAAAACAAACCCATACCCTCCACTACCAATTACCCCCATTTTCGTGGCACCTCCACCGGCCACACTCCACAGGTCTTCCAGCAAGCCTATGTTCCAAACTCAGGATCATCAGTATTATCCTCCTGAACCCACCTTCAAAGCACCTGAACCTTACTTGTTCCCTCTTCAGCTTGACAACCCGGCAGCGCCTAAAAAGCAGAACAAGAATCAGAGCAAGAAGAAATGGTTCGGAAAATAAAGAGCCTAGAGCAATCTTTTCGGAATATGCAGGGTCTGGGTGGCCAGGTCAGCGTGGCATATAAGGATTTATGTTTGTTTCCAGATGTTCAGTTGCCAGCCGAGTTCAAGATGCCTAAGTTTGATCTGTATGATGGGCATGGTGATCCGGTGGCACATTTGCGAGGATTTTGCAGTAAGATGAGAGGGGCAGGCGGAAAAGATGAGTTGCTGATGGCGTACTTCAGCGAGAGTTTGAGCTGGTCTGCATTGGAATGGTATACATGATAGAACCATGGTAGATGGTATACCTGGGATGACTTGGCACAAGCATTCGCCAGCCACTTCCAGTATAATTTGCAAATCATTCCAGATCGTTTGTCGTTAATAAAATTGGAGAAGAAACCGGGGGAGAGTTTCAGGGAGTACGGGTTCCGTTAGAGAGAACAGGCCGCGAGGGTCAATCCCCCATTGAAGGAAGAAGAGATGGTCAATTACTTTATGCAAGCTTTGGAGCCAACTTATTTTGGTCACTTAGTGACGGCAATAGGCAAGTCTTTCAATAAGGTTGTGAAAATGGGCGGTATGATCGAAGAAGGACTCAAGTATAATAAAATAATGAGTTACTCGGCAATCAAAGCCACCACTCAGGCTATGCAGAGCGGCAATGGAGGTGTGCTTGGGAAGAAAAGGAAAGAAGACGTCGCAACAGTTGAGTCCATAGCATGGTTCGAACCTAGTGGCCCTTTACCTTACTATAACCGACCCCAACCCCACCAAAAAAATTACTCCCATACTCCATATAGCCACCCACAGCATTATTACCCATCGCCAGATCGTCATTTTCCCATCGACCATGCTTAGACATATGTTCAACCTCCCGTCCATACACCATGGCGTGCACCAACCCCGCAAAATAACTACCCACCTCTAAGAGCAGACAAAAATCCACCTGGTACAAGTTTCCATCTGAACCAAACCTTTAGGAATGATAGGGCACAGAAGCCAAAGACGTTCACTCTGTTGGGAGAGTCTTATACCAATCTGTTCCACCGACAGAGGCAGCTGGGATTGTTGAATCCGGTTGAGGATAAGTTTCCAAGTCCCTCTCCGAGAAATCTTGACCACTCATTGAGTTGTGAGTACTGCTCAAGAGCCCCTGGTCATGACAGAAAAATGCTGGAAGTTAAGAATAGTTATTCAGGAGCTTATCGACACTCGTTGAATTGAGGTGCAAACCCTGGTAGGACCCAATATCAACCAGAACCCACTCCCAGCCCATTACAAGACCAATATGAATGAGCTGGTACAGACAGAAGGAGAGTCTAAAAAACCCTCTCAAACCGTAATGATGATCAGGTCAAGTGAAAGCAGGCCAACAAAGGAGCCGATTAACGATAAGCCATTGATCAATGAGAAGGAGGTGCACACCAAACCAATGATGGTGAAGGGGTCCACAAGCAAAGTATTGGTAAGACGAGGAGAGGCAAAGGTGGTTGTGCCGGGAGCGATAAACAAAACCATCCTGATTGTAGAAGGTGCTCTCATAGATCCAGTCATCATCAACCGAACAGTTCATTTGCCGATTATTGACAACAAAGCCATCCCATGGAATTACGACCAGGTAATGGTGACCTATAAGGAAAAAGAGGTCAAAGAGGAAGTTTGTGAGGCCCACGGGTTAACCCGCTCAGGAAGATGTTTTGCTCCTACGGAATTAAGAAAGGCCAACCCAGCAACAGTAAAGAAACCTGTGACCGAAGAAGAAGCAGATGAGTTTTTAAAGAAAATGAAGTTGCATGATTATTCCATCATAGAGCAGCTCAAGAAAACGCCAGGTCAAATCTCTTTACTGTCATTGCTGATCCATTCTAATGAACATCGGCAGGCCTTGATGAAAATCCTAAATGAGGCCCATGTACCTGATAAGATCTCCATCAATCACCTGGAAAAGATCGCAAACAGGATATATGAGGTGAACAGGGTTACCTTCGCGGATGATGAGCTACATGAAGAAGGCATCGAACATAACAGAGCCCTCTATCTTACTGTAAAATGCGAGGAATCTATGGTTACCCGGGTTTTGATTGACAGTGGATCCAGTGTAAACATCTGTCCTCTCTCTACATTGGACAAACTGAAAGTAGATGTCAACAAGGTACGCAAGAACAGCATTTGTGTTCGAGGGTTCGACGGAGGGGGTAAAGAATCGGTCGGTGATATAGTGTTGGAGTTGATGATCAGGCCTGTGGAATTTACCATGGAATTCCAAGTGTTGGATAAGGTAGTCTCCTACAATCTTCTGTTAGGAAGACCTTGGATTCATGCTGCAAAGGCGGTTCTGTCTACCCTGCACCAGATGGTCAAGTTTGAGTGGGACCGGCAAGAGATCGTGGTCCATGGTGAAGACAATCTGCGCTCCCAGCGCGACACCGTTGTGCCCTTTATTGAAGTAAAGGATGGCATCGGGCCATGGGTGTACCAAGTTTGTGACGTAGTATCGGTCGAGAAGATTCCAGAGGGGGGATACATTCTAAATACCAAGATAACCTCCGCATATGTCATGGTAGCCTGTGAAATGTCGGCAAACGGCTTTGTGCCCGGTAAAGGTTTGGGTGCATCTCTGCAAGGTATCATACAACCAGTGTCCTTACCGGAAAATGTGGGAACTTTTGGTTTGGGGTTTAAACCTAAAGAAGCAGGCATCCGACGAGCTAGGAAGATGAAGCAGAAGTCATGGGACCTTCCAAAGCCAGTCTCGTGCCTCTCCAGATCTTTTATTAAGTCTGGAACCAGAAGACGACGAGTAATGATGGTTTCTGGTCCTATGGTCAAACTTGATGAAGATTTGTTAAAAAGGTTCGAGAATCTGTTCACTGATGTGAACATGATAGAAGATGGAGAAGGTCCTAGTCACACTGAAGTGCAGTTTCTAGGGCCAAGGACAAAACTAAATAATTGGAAGGGTACTCCTCTCCCCACCCAAAAGGAGTCTTGGTAGTTTGCTTTGATTTTCCTTCAAAGTTTGTTTGGGATTATTTCAGGGTTGTAATCCAGTTTTATTTTTCAAGTTTGTTTTTGAAGTGTGCAAAACCTGGTATCTTGTACTTTTTCAATGAATGAAATTTCTATTCCCCATTATTTCTGATATTTTATTTTTATTTTTCCTTTTCCTTTTCTGTACAGCTTTCTTTTCACTGATCTTAATGATATGGCATGCATGAGTAATCCTCAACCCAGTCTAGAAAATCAATTTGGTTTCGAAACAATAATGCAAGAAATAAGAAGTGATGAGAATGAACCAGAATATGACGAAGATGAAGCCTTCGAAGAAATCAGTAAAGAACAGAGTCACTTCGAAGAAAATCCCAGACCCAATATAAATGACACGGAAGTCATCAATCTAGGAGACACAGATAACATTAGAGAAACAAAAATAAGCGTCCATCTCGAACCGGGAATCAGGGAAGAATTAATCAAAACACTTATTGAGTTTTTGTTTTTGCATGGTCAGACGACGACATGCCGGGTCTAAGCACTGAATTAGTGGTTCATAAATTACCCACTGATTTGGTATTTCCTCCCGTCAAACAAAAATTGAGAAAATTCAAAAATGATATGAGTGTGAAGATTAAGGAAGAAATAACCAAGCAATTAGACGCAAAGGTTATTCGGGTTACTCGATATCCAAAATGGTTGGCTAACATTGTGCCGGTGCCGAAGAAGGACGGGAAGATTAGAGTATGCATTGACTATCGCAATCTCAGCAAAGCAAGCCCAAAGGATAACTTTCCACTACCCAATATCCACATCTTAATTGACAATTGTGCAAAGCAAGAGATTGGGTCTTTCGTGGATTGCTATGCTGGGTATCATCAGATTCTGTTGGATGAGGAAGATGTAGAGAAGACGACTTTTATCACACCGAGGAGAACGTATTGCTACCGGGTGATGCCATTTGGTTTGAAGAATGCTGGGGCAACTTACATGAGGGAAATGACTGCTGTGTTTCATGATATGATACACAAAAAAATTTAGGTATACGTTGATGACGTGATAATAAAATCAAAACATCAGGCCGATCACGTCAGGGATTTGAGGAAGTTCTTCCATAGGCTTCATTTATACGACCTCAAGCTTAACACTGCCAAGTGCACATTCTGTGTTCCATCAGGAAAACTATTGGGATTCATAGTCATTCAGCGAGGCATTGAGTTAGATCCGTCAAAAATCAAGGCCATCCAAGAATTGTCGCCTCTAAAAAACAAGACCGAAGTGATGAGTCTTCTGGGAAGGTTGAACTACATTAGCAGGTTTATTGCTTAGCTAACATCGACGTGTGAACCTATTTTCAGGCTGTTGAAGAAGGATGTTGTGTTTAAATGGAATGAAGAGTGCCAAGAGGCATTTGATAAGATAAAAAAGTATTTGTCAAACCCACCTGTGTTGGTTCCACCTGAACCAGGGAGATCTCTGATTCTTTATCTAACGGTTTTGGAAAACTCGTTTGGCTGTGTACTGGGGCAGCATGACATCATCGGCAGGAAGGAACATGCCATCTATTATCTCAGCAAGAAGTTCACCGCTTATGAGGTTAAGTACACTCACCTTGAGAGGACATGTTGTGCCCTTACTTGGGTAGCACAGAAGCTGAAGCATTATCTGTCATCCTATAGTACTAACCTCATTTCACGCTTTGATTCGTTGAATATATTTTTCAAAAACCTACGCCGACAGGGAGATTGGCAAAGTGTCAAATATTACTCATGGAATTCGACATCGTCTATGTGACGAGGACGGCAAAGAAAGCCCAAGCATTGGCCGATCACTTGGCCAAGAATCCGGTCGATGAAGAATCTGAGCCTTTGAGAATGTATTTTCCTAATGAAGAAGTGATGCATATCGATGAGTTGGAATTGACTGAAAAACCACGATGGAAAATTTCCTTTGATGGAACTGCAAATATGAAGGGAGTTAGAATAGGAGCAGTTCTTATTTCTGAAACAGGGCATCATTATCATGTTATGGATCAGCTTCGATTTTATTGTACCAACAACATGGCTAAATATGAAGCATGCATTTTGGTGTTACTGTTAGCTGTGAACATGGATGTCCATGACGTTTTGGTCTTGGGAGACTCGGACCTCCTAGTACATCAGATTTAAGGAGAATGGGAAACACGAGATTTGAAGCTCATACCGTATCGACAATATTTATACGATATGTGTCAACGGTTTCGATCAGTGGAGTTTATGCATATCACAAGAGTTCATAATGAGGTTGCCGATGTTTTGGCAACCTCAGCATCAATATTGCATCATCTAGATAAAAATCATGTGGATCCGTTGCATATTCAGGTTCGTGATCAGCATGCTTATTGTAACATGATAGAGGAAGAACTGGATGGTGAACCATGGTTCCACGATGTCAAGGAGTACCTCAGGATGGGGATATACCCGTGCAGGCCACAGGAGATCAAAGGAGAGATATTCGACGGTTGGAAAATGGATTTTTCGTCAGTGGAGGAGTGTTGTATAAAAGAACACCGGACTTGGGATTTCTACGATGCACAAATGCTAGTCAGGCCACGACAGTTATGGTAGAGGTGCATTCTAGAGTTTATGGATCGCACATGAGTGGGTATGTGTTGGCAAAGAAGATTCTTCGAGCAGGGTATTATTGGCTCACCATGGAGCGAGATTGTATTAGTTTCATGTGTAAGTGTCATCAGTGTCAGATACACGAAGATTTGATTCATTCTCCGCCGACAGAATTACACACAATGTCAGCTCCATGGCCCTTTGTTGCATGGGGCATGGATGTCATTGGACCTATCAAGTCGGCAGATTCCAACAGTTATAGGTTCATTCTGGTGGCCATCGACTATTTCACCAAGTGGGTTAAAGCTAAAACTTTCAAATCGGTAACCAAGAAAGCAGTGGTGAATTATGTTCATTCCCATATCATCTGTAGATTTGGGATCCCAAAGGTGATCATCACGGATAATGGCGCTAATCTTAATAGCAGTTTGATGAAAGAAGTATGTCAACACTTTAAGATTACACACCTTAATTCCACCCGTATCGTCCCAAAGCGAATGGAGCGGTTGAGGCAGCCAACAAGAATATAAAGAAGATATTGAGGAAAACGGTAGAAGGGTCCAGACAATGGCACGAAAAGTTACCATTTGCATTGTTGGGTTATCGCACTACTGTTCGTACTTCAGTAGGTGCAACTCCTTATTTGTTTGTATACGGAATTGAAGAAGTGATACTGGTAGAAGTCGAAATTTCATCTCTTCGAATTGTTGCTGAGGCTAAGATTGACGATGATGAGTGGATCAAAACCCGCTTGGAGCAGTTGAGCTTAATTGATTAAAAAAGATTGGCAACAGTATGTCATGGCCAATTGTATCAAAAGAGGATGGCAAGAGCATACAATAAGAAGGTGCATCCCAGGAAGTTTGAAGTGGGGCAACAAGTGTTGAAACTAATCCTTCCACATCAAGCCGAAGCAAAGGGAAAGTTCGCCCCGAATTGGCAAGGGCCATTTATTGTGACCAGAGTGTTGTTCAATGGCGCTTTATATTTGACATATATTGAAGGAAGATGAATAGACATGGCTATCAATTCTGACGCAGTCAAGAGACATTATGTATGATTTCTTTGATTGTAATGGTTGTTTGTTTTTATTTGGCATTGTATCAGAGAATGAAATGACGGAGGCAATTTTTTCTATCCAAACACTTTAACCTTTGTTTCTCTTTTTAAGCCTTATTTATTATTTCATACCCCTCTTTTGGAATCAGTAATGAAATGGAAAACAAAATGAAAAAAGAAATAATAACAAAAACAAAAGAAAAGTCACAAGAAAACAAAGGAATTAGGGTTAACTACGTTTGACCTGATTTCTCAAAGAGGATACGTAGGCAACTTCACGACTCGGTCGTAGTGAAACAAAATCAAAAGATCCCCAAGCAAGGAAAACTGGGGTAGAAGTTGTGTTTGTAGTTTTGGGAAAGAAATTTGATTCCAAAAGATGTAATTTTTACCCATCAAAATTGTTTCGAGCTTTTTAATACCATTTTCTTTTAACCATCCACAAGAACCCATATTGATGTCCAAAGAAAGACCTCCCGATCAGTCTCCGAGAAGTGCCAAGTCAGGCAAATAGAAGTGATTCATGTCAGGGACAACACTGTGGTCGCAGCAGGAAAAGCAATAAAAATGAGAGAGTCTTATCGGTGAAAACCTTCACAAGAACCCATATTGATGTCCAAAGAAAGACCTCCCGATCAGTCTCCGAGAAGTGCCAAGTCAGGCAAATAGAAGTGATTCATGTCAGGGACAACACTGTGGTCGCAGCAGGAAAAGTAATAAAAATGAGAGAGTCTTATCGGTGAAAACCTTCACAGGCACTGTAAGGCGACGTAAGTTGAGATAAATAAAATGAGAGAGTATTATCGGTGAAAACCTTCACAGGCACCATAAGGCGACGGGAGTTGAGAGAAATAAGAGAGTGTTATTAGTAAAAACCCCTCAAAGGGCACTATGAGGCGATAAGGAGTTAAAAAGGGGACAAATGAGATAAGTTGGATGAAATCCGTCGAAGCATCAAGCAGAATGAAGATGTTAATTCGGAAAAAGGGTTGGGTTGTAGAACCTTTGAAATGCAAAGCAAGGCCATAAGAAAAATTATTGATATAATAGACTGGGTTGATTAATTCGAAATGCATGACATGATCATTGGGATCACTTATACCATTCAGATAAGTTCTTTTCTTTTTCTTCTCCTCAAACAATTTGTTCAGGAAGATTTTTCTTTTATTTTTCTATCTTTTGAAGTCATAATTTTTCATTTCTTTTTGGTTAAGACTTTTTTAATAGTATTTGGAAACTTCCAACATGATTCAAGGCGAAGTATGGATAAGATAGGCCAAAGATAATGTGATGGGACGTAAAAGACGTCGTCAGAAGACCAAATGATGGATGGGTATAAGATATCGGGGAAAGTATGGAGTTAAAAGTGGAAAGCAATAATTGAGAAGTTTGTGAATAAGGAAATCGTCAAGATGGTCGGAAATTATCGGCCAAGATTCAAAATGGTCGGACAATGCAGAACATGGAAAGGAGAAAGGGAAAACAATACCAGCAGGAGTGTCATGACCACTCACCACATTTTAAACTAATAAATTTTCTTTAATTCGAAACAGGGGAAAGAAATGTTATTGATGGCGGAAAGATATGCTGCAAGAAATATTATAATTTTCTTTCTTTTTGAAAATTTTGTTGAAGTCAGGTACCCACCTGAAGAACAGGGAAGGCAATTCAAGTTTTAAGGGAGAGCAAGATAACACATGTTTTGAAGAAAGCAGTGTCGAAGGAAGACAACGCAAGTTTAAAGGAAGTAGTTTTGAAGGAAGATGAGTCAAGTTTTGAAGGAAGATAAATCAAGTTTCAAAGGGAAATGGTTCATGAGGCAAGGGAAAACAATGTCAAGTTAGGAGCCCGCCTGGAGAACGGAGATGTTACCTTTTATTTTTAAAGTTATTGAAGTCGAAAGCCCGCCCGAAGAATGGAAGCGTTACCTTTTTAAGTTGTTGAAGTCGGGAGCCCACCCAAAGAACGGAGGCATTACCTTTTTAAGTTGTTGAAGTTGGGAGCCCGCCCGAAGAACGGAGGCATTTCCTTTTTAAGTTATTGAAGTAGGGAGTTCGCCCGAAGAATGGAGGCATTACCTTTTTAAGTTGTTGAAGTTGGGAGCCCGCCCGAAGAACGGAGGCGTTACATTTTTAAGTTGTTGAAGTCGGGAGGCCGCTAGAAGAACGGAGGCGTTACCATTTTAAGTTGTTGAAGTCTGGAGCCGCCCGAAGAACGGAGATGTTAACTTTTTAAGTTGTTGAAATTGGGAGCCCGCCCGAAGAACGGAGGCATTACCTTTTTAAGTTGTTGAATTCGGGAGCCCACCCAAAAAACGGAGGCATTACCTTTTTAAGTTGTTGAAGTCGGGAGCCCACCCAAAGAACGGAAGTGTTTCCTTTTTAAGTTGTTGAAGTCGGGAGCCCGCCCGAAGAACAGAGGCGTTACCTTTTTAAGTTGTTGAAATCGGGAGCCCGCCCGAAGAACGGAGGCTTTATCTTTTTAAGTTATCGGGAGCCCGCCCAAAGAACGGAGGCATTATCTTTTTAAGTTGTTGAAGTCGGGAGCCCACCCGAAGAATGGAGGCATTACCTTTTTAAGTTGTTGAAGTCTGGAGCCCGCCCGAAGAATGGAGCGTTACCTTTTTAAGTTGTTGAAATCGGGAGCCCGCCCGAAGAACGGAGGCTTCATCTTTTTATATTGTTGAAGTCGGGCGCACGCCCGAAGAACGGAGGTGTTATATTTTTAAGTTGTTGAAGTCATGAGCCCGCCCGAAGAACGGAGGCGTTACCTTTTTAAGTTGTTGAAGTCGGGAGCCCGCCCGAAGAACGGAGGCGTTACCTTTTAAGTTGTTGAAGTCGGGAGCCCTTCCGAAGAACGGAGGAGTTACCTTTTTAAGTTGTTGAAGTTGGGAGCCCGCCCGAAGAATGGAGGGGTTATCTTTTTAAGTTGTTGAAGTCAGGAGCCCGCCTGGAGAACAGAGGAAGAAAAATCAAGAAGTCAGGAGCCCGCCTGAAGAACAGAGGAATACAATTAAAATCAAGAAATCGGGAGCCTGCCTGGAGAACAAAGGAAGACAACGATAATCAAGAGAGGACGGTCAAAGGATCGGCGATGAAATAATCGCCTGAAGAGAAGAGAAATATATTCAAGATCAAGAAGTCAGGGCAAAGCGGCAACAATGGAGTTCACCGAGAGAATACAAGACAACAAGGCAACAAGAAACATATGAGCAAGTTTGAAGGTCTAGATAGGATTTTTGTAATCCATAGCCTAGTCTAGCTTCTTATTTTCTTTTAGCATGGTGTAATAAGAAGGTTAGTAAGCAGTGGCGGCGGTAGCAGCAACAACAGTAAACACAGCTTCGCTGTAGTCCCAGCTACCAAAACTTCTCGAACTACATTGACCTGATTCCTTTTTAGCCAAGGATATGTAGGAATCCTTTGAAGCAAAGGTCCGGTCAAACTTTTCAAAGTGCTTCATGCGGAATACTCAAACGGGCAAAAATCGCTCGTATCCGCTCGCTTTATCTTTGCACGAAAACTCTTCGTGTTTACGAGCAAAGAGGGGCAGCTGTGAGCACGTGATTTTTGCCTTATGTTAATTACTCCCAAAAAATTCAAAATAAAATAATTTGTGTTGTTTGCTATTTTGTGGATTTTGTGGTATTGTCAGTTATTTATTTGTATTTGTGTGTGTGCATGTTTCTCGGATTAATTAATAAAAAAATAAAATAAAAAATAGGTCTCATTTTGCATTTAGTATTTAATTATACATTTTTGGAATTAATTAAATAATAATTATTTTACGAGAATGAAAAATCACAAAAAATAATGTACTTTGCATTATTAGTATTTAATGTCAAATTGTATAATTTTATTTTAAATTGGTATTTAATTGTGTACGATAATTATTAATTAGAACAAAGTAGTATTTTAAGTTGATTAGGGTTTACAATTTAATTTAGGAAATATTAGTATTAATTTTGGAAATAATTAGAAAATAAAAGAAGGAAAATAATTAAAAGGAAATCATTTGGGCCAATTCTTAATCTACCCTTAATCAAGCCCAAATACCCTAACACAGCCCAAATTACCCCCCCATCCGGTCCAAAATGATCAGGCCATTTCAACCTTCCAAACGGCGTCGTTTATGTCACACTCAATCTGAACCGTCGATCTCATAAGATCGAACGGTTCAGTTCGTCTTCAGCATAGATGAAACGATGACGTTTTGAGTTGATTGATCATAACTGTTCATCAATCCTGATCAAACGGTCCAGTGAGATTCTCACAACCCGACTCTGACCCGTTCCAAAACCGACCCAATCTCCAACTTAAAGAAACGATGTCGTTTCTATTAAGTAAGTGATCCAGGCCGTTGATCTTAATTGATTTAATGGTCTGGATTTAATCCCCACCCCGGTATGTATTTTCCCCAACGATCCAGCCCCCCCTAGAACCCCTCCTCCTCTCTCTTCGTCTCTCTCAAGGTCTTCAGAGACCAGACTTTGTTCCGCCACTAACCACCCGCCGGAAATCGCCCACGGCGGCGGTCCGTCGCCAAACCCTACCAAAATTACACCCCAAATTCCCCTCCACCTCCTCTTCCCGAATATCCAAACCACTCCCTTCGAATCACAGCCAAACCCGTCAAATATCGATTTGAATCGATGAACCCTAGCACCGCCCTAAAATTCTTCGGTGGCGGTGCCATCTCCGCTGGACCCCAAACTAACACCAAATGACTACTAGGCCTCCCTCATCCCAGATCCCATTTCAGTGTCCTTCAAATCATCCTAGAACTTCTCGAATTTTAGATCAAGCAATGAACCCTAAGTCCTAAAAATCAGATTAGCAAGGTTTCAAGAGATTTCGGGGTTGAGATTGACTTTAATAATGTGTTTTCAGTCGAGAATAGATGTTTAAAGAGTATCTCAGCCCGAAAAATAGGGAATTCTTTGGAAGTCAATAATTCGAGTCATGGTTCGATTCTGGTAAGTGCTTTTTCATGCCTTTCGATTCTCTTTCAGTTTATTCATCTTCCTCCTCATCCCATTTCCCTTGGGATGAAATTCATGATCATATTCTGGGTTCGAATTTAGCTTTGCTCCTGTTTTCCTACTGATTGCTATATAAATCTTGGTCTGTTTATTTTTAATTAATTGATGTGATTAACAGGCTTAAACATTTCATGTCATTTACTCTAGGTTTATGTTGTTTAAATCATTGTTTTGTTTATTTGCGATAAGTGTTTGTAATTGAGTTTGTGTCTAAATGTTGGTTTACATGATCCTGTGAATGCTTGTATGTGTGATTAAGGTTTATTTTGTTTTCAATTGTCAAAGTTTATGCTTCTCTTTTAAGAATTTCATATTTTGATCTATTTGAAGCCTTAGCAGTTCAGTAGTCCTGTTTGTCACACTTCAGGAAATCTATGGGGAAGTAAACTCGTAGGCTGGAAATTCTAGGGGGTATTCCAAGTAATTAATGGGAAAATACAAACTGGTGAGGGTTTTGTATTGGGTCAATTTGGCCCAGGTTTTGGGGTTGGTTCTCTGAAATAGTGCACATGGGATTTCAGGGGTAATTCAGAGGTTAATTTGAATTTGAACCACTAATAATTAGGGGGGCTGCTAAAGAACTGAATTGAGACAAGTGTTAGTAGATTTGGAAAAGTTAAGGGACAATTTTAAGTAGGATTTAATAGTTAATAGACAACTAATAGTGGAGACTACTTTCTGATTTTAAGGCCAAAGATAGGATAATTAATGGTCCACTTGATGCTTAAAATCAGGAGTAGAAAAGAGTTTTAAAAGCATATAAAAGTGACCCTCACACACACACACTAAAAAGACACGGGAGAATTCTGAAAAATACTAAAAGAGACAAACAGAGTTTAGGACTGAAAAATACATATATAGCACGAAGAAATTTGTAGATGAGGGAATGGTTTTGAAAAGATCATTCTGTGATTTTCCAAGTTTTAAATTTCAAAGAGTTTTTGACTTTTCTAGTGTTAAAACAGATTGGAATAAGTGTGTGAAGTTCAGTTCTTTTTGAATTTGTCATTGGTAACTGTTTGATTGAAGCTGTGAGTTACTGCTTCATATCATTATTGGTTTTCTGGTTAACTGGGTTCTACTTCGATTGTTGACGTGCTGATCTGTTGTTACTACTGAAATCCTCACCTTTCTATTTCATCTTTACTTCCAGGTACACGTTTCAAACCATCTCGATGTAAAATGTGGAAATGGAAATGAAATAGAGCAATTTCGCATTTTCTGCTTCCTGACATGTACTCATTTGAATGAGGTGTAGATAGTTAGATATATTAGCTTACTTGTGTATATAGCTAAGTGTTGGGTTTGTAATGACGTGCATTTTGAACTATAAGGCTGTTATAATTGGACTGTCTATCTATTAATTTTCAGACAGTTATTGTAAGTTGAATGCCTGACTCATTCTTTAGTAGTTATAAAACAGTTTTAAAATGGCTTTTGTGTTTTGGTAGCTGCTTTCAGTAGTTCATCTCTTCTAATCCAAAATAATTGGGATGTTTGTAAATTTGAGCAGTTAATCCATTCGTGTATAGGTTTACATACGCGACTATTATTGTTAAAACTCAATCCACGTCCTGGTTTGGAAATAGGTATAAAATCAGCATTGTGGCTTAGATTATCCAATAGTTTAATCGATAATCAGTTAATCCTTGGCTTTCAAAATAATCTCAATTGTTTTTTGAATTAAAAATGAAGTTTTATCATTGGATTCTACTCGTCATCAAATTATTCGCCTTGGCATTGTATAAGTGTTGCATATGATAATTCTCCTGCTGATCTCATCTCTTTGTGTGAATGACTGTAGAGATGGTATCCATACCAGCGTAAGTAGTTAAAAGCTAATTCTGAAATCAAAATTTCAATATTTGGTTTGTAATCATGCTAGGTAATCATCTTAGGCATACTGATCAATTTTCAAACCCATAACTTTAATCCATTGACTCAATCAGCTAATTATAGTTCCATATTCCTGGGTTAATTGTTGAGGCCCAAATGAAGATTGGAGGCGTAAATAATTACTGAAAATTGTAGGCCATAATTGATAAAAGGAAAAAATGAAAAGAGAATAACACAAATCTGGGCTTTCGGGTTAGGTAGCGAGTCCAAACTAAAAGGCTTGCCCTTTTGTTTGAACCTGAACTTGAACTTGAAGCCCGAATTTTATAGTATTAATTAGCTAGGACTTTTTTCTTTTATTATTAGAGACAAAAAAATAAAAAAATTGAAAAATCATAGTTACTTTAGGACTTGCCTTTTAAATAAAAATGAGACGAGTCTCGCCGCACAAGACTTATAATTTGCGGGGCCCTTATTAATTGCGCATATCAAAAAATATTTAGAATTCGGGCGGGCCGTTTAGTAAATTTCATGGCCTCCCGCAAAGATAATAATCCGCTAGCCACTTTAGCAGGTTTTAAATAATTTTACCTTCTTAAATATGGGTGTGCATTTCATGCGACCCAAATCCAAATCCCAAAACGTTGAATAGGAATGTGTCGAGGATCCGGGTGCATTTCATGTGACGTGATCCGACAACACGTTCTTAAACGACGTTCATTTTCTTAATAATTGACTAAAAGCAGTAAATAATTCTAAAATTGCACTATAGGTTTAACATGTATTAAAATCAGATTCTAGCCAAATACAGCAGTTGAGCGACCGTGCTAGAACCACGGAATCTGGGGGTGCCTAACACCTTCCCTCGAGTTAACAGAATTCCTTATTCAGAATTTCTGGTTTGCAGACTTCAAAAGGAAAGTCGAAATTTCCTCGATTTGGGATTTAAAAATAAATCTGTGACTTGGGACACCAAATAAACTATCCTAAGTGGCAACTCTGAATTGAATAATTAATCCCATTTCGATTGTCACTTAAATTGGAAAAAACTCTCTTTATTACACCCTTATTATTATATCCCTTCACGGGGTGTAGTAAGTGAAAAAGGAGGTGCGACTGTAGGTTTTCTAGTATTTTTTCCAAAAAGTCAAAAATCAACCCCGGATCCGCTTGGTCCAAACTTGAAATTTGAACCAAAACCCGATTACCCATTCACCCACGAGTCCAAATATACAACTTATTTTAAAATCGGACCTCAAATCGATATCCAAATCCCCAAAATTCAAAAAACCTAAGTTCTACCAATAATTCTCAATTCCTCCATGAAAACCCTAGATTCTAGGATTAAATCATGTGAAAAAAGGTTAAAGGGTGAAAGAAATAAGTTAAAAATCACTTACTTGTGTTTTGGGGAATAAAGAGTGTCTTGAAAAACCGCCTCTTATGTTTTAGGGTTTTAAACATTGAAAAATAAGTGAGAATTACCGTTTACATACTCCTCTCAGACCCTCACCGCCAACCGCATAAAAAGGACCGCTGCTGCGGAGCTCTATTGCGGACCGCGAAATATCGAGCGCGGCCGCGAAGACTCAGCCTTGCCCACCGCTGATCGCATAAATCCCACCGCGGTCGCGAAGACCCCATTGTGGACCGTGGAGCTTGGTTTAAAAGACTTGTAATTTTCTGTGAACCTGCAATTATTATGTTCTAAGTCCAAATTCATTCCATGGCCTATCCAAACTCATCCGGGCCCTTGGGGCTCCAAACCAAACAGGCACGCATAAGAACAAGTACGGATGTGAGTTCATAACATACGTGTATCTACCTCAGAGGAAAGTTTAGCATAAATCTCAAGATTAGCTTATCATGTTCAAACTAAGTCACCAATGGCCTTAACATTAGCTCTAGCCTAGTTTATTATGCTCACATAGTCAATTAATTGAATAATACATTGAATTAAGTAGAATACACAACCAAATAATGTATAAAGTAATCTAAAATTTACCCTGAACATGAATACCCTTAGCACATGTATATATACTCGTCACCTCATATATAAATCACCCCTGCATGTAGCAAATATAAGGAAAAATTCTCTCAACCAAAGCTAGGCATGATACTTACCTCAAACAAGCCAAATCAATACTCCAAAAATGCAGCCCCGCATGAATTAACCTCCAAACGGCTCGAATCTAGCAAAAGTAACTCAATAATATCAAATAATGCTATATAAATCAGACTTAAATGATAAAGGTTGAATCTTTAATCAAATACTCAAAGTCAGCCAAAAAGTCAACTCGGGCTCACACCCGGATGTCACAATTTGGATTTCCAACCTTGGAACTGTGATAGCGTCTAATGTCCTCTTACTAGGCAAACCAATATTGATACAAAATTAATCATTTTTAAAACTGATTTAAAAGCAGTTTAATAAGAAATAAACCTGTAGAGTTTTAAAATAGATATAATAATTTCAAATGCTGACTAATCAACCCGGAATCTAATGTCACAAGTACATGAGGATTCTAACAACTATTTGAGATGAAAATAAATAGTATAACTAGATAGGGAGAGGACTTCAGGAGTGCAGACGCCATGCAGCTATATCTCGAGTCTCCGTTATCAGCTTATCTGAGCAAGCCTCTACTAATTGCTGTAGGGGCCAACACCAGCATTTATTGATTCATGTTATCTTATTTGAGTTGTGTTATCTATATTGGCTTACTTAGCGGGTTAGTTTAGATGCCATCACGACTAATTGAATTTTGGGTCGTGACAATAATTATAAATATTTAATATAATACGACAATGGTGATAATTTAACTACTAGAGAACTATTGAATTGAAGTGTATCCGCTGGCCCTTTTAGCACCAAAGGTGAATCATGGAGCCTTGCTTTAAAATAGTAAGAGCTAGCCACGGAATTCAGATGGGCTAGCATTGGAACCATACGAAGAGCTGACCCTAGCCCCACAAGGAGCCAGGGCACTTCCAAGGGTGCAGAGTGGAAATGCAATACCATCCACCTTTTGTCGGTATCGTGCCTCTATTTGACATTTTTCTTTTATATTTCTACTAGTTAATATGCCCACGCTTCACGCAGTCGAACAACTCTTTTTATAAATTTAGTGGATATAAAAAAGATTAATTTTGTATTATGAAAAATTAAAAAAAAATATCTATAAGAAAATATAAAAAGAATTAAAATACATATTTAAATATAATAACAAAAACATTTTATTATAAAATACTTATTAAAATAAAAGTATCACATACGTTTTTGAAAATTAATAATGGCAGAGTTTCTTCCCTAAAGCTTTATATCTAACTAATCAGTTTCCTTTTCAAATTAATAGAGTTTCAAGTGCAATAAATTATGTCATTCCAATGCATTAATCATTATACTTTCAATCATCTTGTTTTAGGAAGTAACTAAGTTACATGAATCAATAGTGAATTACATGAGTTGGGTAAAATAACTGCAAGATGGAGTGTTGGACTGTTTAATCCGATTTTTCTGGGGCCCAGCCCCATATATAAAAGTCTCTTATTTCCTCCCTTTGTCAAGCCAGCCAAATCAAGAAAAGATTTGGGCGGCTGACTTAAAAAATTGGGCAGATGACTTTTGCAGTAGAGTTGATGGCACTGCATACATCAACACGGAGTTTCTGCAACTATAAATAGGTGCCTCTACATTCATTGTAATACAAACCAACAAAGAGAGAGAAAAGAGAGCAAGGTATTCCATAAACTGTAAGAAAATAGTTTGTGAAGAAAGATAGAGTGTGAGAGATATTGTAGTGAGGTGGAATTAGCAAAAGAGTGTTTACTTCTTTTGAGGGTGTAATGGTCTTAGGACTATTTTTTTACTCGTTACTACACAGTGTAAAATTCCTCGTTATAATGATATCAGTTGCTCTTCTTGGCCGTGGTTTTTTCCTTATTCATAAGGGTTTCCACGTAAAATCTTGGTGTCATTATTGCTGTATTTCTATTCTTGCTGATTTAACCATAACTTAGTGTTATACGTTTATCACTAATATCGTGAATACTATTTTTACGGGGTTTAATTCCCAATAAGTGGTATCAGAGCCAAGGTTATGTCTGAGTATGCTTTGTGGCTGCAGCACAGTCTGAACTTCCACATCAGAAAAGAAGTACTTTGGTCTCACAATAAATAGTATTTGTATTTGTGATCAATAATGGAATCCAACACTAGTAGAATGGTTACTTTGAATAGCACAAATTATGTCATTTGTAAGGGCAAAATGGAAAATTTGCTCTATGTCAAGAATTTTTATCTACCTGTCTTTACCACTATAAAGCCTGATAATAAATCAGATGAATAGTGGAGTTTGTTACACAGGCAATTTTGCGGCTTTATTAGACAATGCGTGGACGATAATGTTTTGAACCATATTTCTGGGGAGACACATGCTCGGACCATATGGGAGCACCTTGATAGTTTGTATGCTCGAAAAACTGTAAACAATAAGATGTTTCTGATAAAGCAGATATTGGGTTTAAAATACAACGATGTTTCCGCGATGACAGATCATCTGAATAATTTTCAGGGGATCATGAACCAGTTATCTGCTATGGGCATTAAATTTGATGACGAAATTCAAGGCTTGTTTCTACTTGGTTCCCTACCAGATTCTTGGAAAATTCTTAGAACTTCATTATCAAATTCTGCTCCGGATGGTATGATCTCTATGTATCTTGCCAAGAGCAGCCTTTTAAATGAAGAGATAAGAAGAAAATCTCAAGGTTCCTCCTTATCAGATATCTTGGTGACTGACTCTAGGGGGAGAAACAAGAATCGGGGTTCTCAAAATAGCAAACATAATAGAAGCAAATCCAGAAGCAGACTTAAAGATATTGAGTTCTATCATTGCAGGAAGAAAGGGCACACAAAGAAGTTCTGCCGGATTTTAAAAAAAGAGAATAGAGACAAGGAAGAACAGAAAGAAGATGGCAATCGTGTTGCCACCGTCATTACAGAAGATCTTGTTACTGTCCTTGATGCGGCTCTGATAAATATCGCTTGTGATGAGTCAAGTTGGTTTATGGACAGTGGTTCCGCATCTCATGTGACATCAAGGAAAGAATTTTTCTCATCCTATACTCAGGGTGACTATGGAACTTTGAGTATGGGTAATGATACTGTATCTAGGGTGGCTAGTGTTGGAACGATTGTCACACCTCCTTTTTACCTACATCCCGGAAGGGATGTATAAGGGAATTTTTTTAATTAAAGGACAATCGGAATGAGATTATTATTAAAAGATTTAAAGTCGCCACTTGGGAGATTTATGGTGCCCCAAGACACCGACTTAGAATCCCGAATCGAGGAAAATAATGACTCTGTTTAACAGTCCGCGATCCAGAAATCCGAGTAAGAAATTTTGTTAATGTCACGACCCCAATCCCGGTTATGATGGCGCCCAACATACTACTAGGCAAGCCCGACCTTTCAACAATATCTCCCAACTTAAATGGATCATAGATGCAAGACACAGGTAATAATTACTAAGCCATTTTATCAAAATCTAGAAATAACGATGAAATATGCGGAAATTTAACAAAAAACTGCAACATAACTCCCAAATAGGACCCTGTGTCACTAATATGAGCCTCTAATACAGGATAGCAACGTACTACAAGTCTGCCTAAGAAATATTGAATAAAAGATAGAGATAGAAGGGAGAGATCAAGGCTGCGAATGCCATGCAGCTACCTCGATACGCCCAAGTACTACTGCTCTGCAAAACAAGTCCTCTCTCAACTTGTGGGGTACCTAGATCTGCACGCAAGGTGTAGGGAGAAATGTGAGTACTTCGACCCAGTGAATAATAAACATAATTAAAGGCTGAGAATAAGAAATCCTAAAATAACACAAAGTAAACTATAACTGGCAGTCCAGAACACTTAATAGTAAAGTAACTAACTGATGAAATAAGGTACAGAAATACTATGATAAGTAAACCAGATAAGTATCAAATGCATGAATGCAATGCAATACATAGAATGGCACACTCTAGTACTGGCCGCGGCGTGCAGCCAAATCCATTTAACATCGAAGGCGCTCACTGGGGGTGTGTATAGACTCCGGAGGGGCTCCTACAGCCCAAGCGTAAATAATCAAGCCATCTCGTGGCACCAACCAGGCTTTCGGCCTCAATATCATTATAATACCACTGCGGCACACAACCCGATCCATGCTCAGTCCAAATATTCACATAAGCCTCTCGGGCAATATTAAAATAATAAATTCTTAGCTCAGAATGTCAATAAAAATAGTATTTTTGTTTTCAAGTCTTGGAAAGATGGCGGAGCATTTCAAAACAGTATTTAAACTTAGGACTGAAATCAGTTAATAAGTCAAATAATGAGAAAACAATAATAGCAATCCCTGAAGGATTCAAATAATCGGCACAAAGCCCAAATATGATAATTTAGTCCAAGTAGGATTATTATCAAAAAAGTCTTAGTCGAAAACACTATGTAAACATCACTCGGGACGGACCAAGTTACGATCCCCAGCTGATAAAACTTGTTGCCGTTGGCCACAAAAACTTGTTGCCGTTGGCCACAAAAACTTGTTGCGACCAAAACACTCACGCAAGTGTACGCGATCGACAAGTAATATAGTAGTAAATAAAGTATCGTTCCTACGAGGAATTATGATCAACTTATTGACTGATGTAAACTCAAACAATTATCAATTATAGCCAAATTACCACAAAATACATAAAGAACCGATTTACAATTTACTTATTAATTAAACAATAATTCAACACAAAATTACTACAACACTTATACAATTTTCTGTTAAAAATTTATATGACAGATATTCCAGGGTCATGGGCTTGCTAGAGATCATACTACTTTCTTAGCTTAAGATTGATCTATTGAATTGTTTGGGTTATTGATTATAGCGTTAATAATACCCATAAGAATCTGTCGAATTCTTATGCGCCTATTCAAGTTAAATTAATACCTATATGTCTATGGTATTAATATTAAAAAGAATGCATTTACAATTCCTATTTTTCAACCAAACAAGGCAATTAAGTATATGTCTATCTTAATCGCGAATCTTTCACCCGATGCCCATCATTCAGATCTTGTTCTATTTAATTCTATTTGCAATCAAGAATTTCCTTTTTCAAGTTTAACTCAAGATTCATAAATAGTATTTCACTGTTAGCTACGCAGTAAAATAATTAAAAGCAAAATCAAATAAACAACCCATAACAATAAATTCAAGATCTTCAATCTAAGCTTCAAATAACAAGATCATCTAACACCATGACCCCAAAATATTTAGGTTTTTAGCTATTCATAATCATACAAAAATCAACAATAAATGTCTTAAACATAATATAAGTAAATTCTAGGAGAAGATTTAGAAAAACTCTTTCAATCCTTGCTCCAAGTTGATGTTCCTCTTGATTTTCTTGTCCAAGATGAGTTTTCTCCTCCTTCTCTCTCTAAAATCTTATCTTCCTCCCAATAATGGAGGTTTGTGCCTTTTTAAGATGTGTGTGTAGGGGCTTTTTGATAATTATACCCTTTTTGGTCCGAAATAGAACACTTTTGCGATCCGAGCGTCCAGGGGAGCGTGGGGCACTGGCCCTGACGCTAAAAATAATAATCTACTGGAAATTGTGCCACAGCGAGCGCCCCACGCAGGCTGTGGCCCTCAAAATTGGCTTTTTGCGTTTTTGCTCGATTTCGCTCTAATTCGCGCTCTTTCGTATCAAATTGCATATGAATGATTCCTACACATAGAAATACCATAATTTAGCACAAATCATCATGTTAAACATCTCAAATCATCGAAACAAGAGCAAAATGCGAGGCGATATATATCAAAATATACATACTTTATGCCGATTATCAACACCCCACACTTAAACTCTAGCTCATGCTCAAGCAATGGACTAAATCAATCCCCCAAAACATGCTTATCACTATGAAAGAGCACTTCACAATTAATTCAATCAAACACTCTACCTTTGGACTATGATCGATGTCGGCAATTAAGTATGAACACGCAAATTTCACATTCTTCCCGTTTTCACATTAGCCCAAGTATATTCATTACTACTCAACCAACTCAAGCAACCTCTACACATCCACCTTACCTCAAGAGATGACTCGTTACACTAAATATCCTCAACTTACACACTCACCCAACAAAAGAAAGTGCATAACATCACCAATCCATCATGAGACCAAGTGCACTCACCACAAACCAAAGAGTGAATATCAAAGTAGTCCACACATTCAAATATGTCATTGAACATAAATTAAGGACATCACACAATTGAACAACATTCACTCACTCTCACAAAGAATTCATGTGCATCCCGTGGTCATACCGTAAGCTTGCCCGTAGTGTATATCTCTACTAATCTAAGCTAGCCAAATCTAGGATCAATTAGGACTTTTAGGTTGTAATGTAGGCTAAGGGACGGTTAGTATATATTTAGAAATAGTGGGTAACCCTCCTAAGCACTTTTAATACACTACATTTACAATTCAAGCACATACTCTTCTCAACCAAACGTTCCATATACCATATAGCCCTCTTTTCAACTAAGCACTTCTCTATTTTTCACTAGCACAAATCAATACAAATTGGAGGTTTAATTTTTCTACATTATTTTAATTATCAATTTTTTTTTCACACACTCCATACAATTTAGTTCACCGGCTAGTGACCTTTAATTCACAATCTTAGTGCACCTTAAGGACCATTCCATGATTTCACTCAAAAGTAACTCCCAAATTTCTCCCCTTAAGTCTTTTAGCGACTAAGTGCTTTAGGAGATAAAGGTTCAACATTCTCAAATCAAGAACAAATTAGGAGCATGGCTTGTAATGTGGGTGCCAAGGAAACGGTCTATAAGCTCAAAGGGATAGCAATGGAAAATTTTTATTTATAAGTGACAAGAACCTTCATGGTCAAGCAATAAACGCCTACATCATCTCATAGATTAGCATAACTTAATGATTTCACGTTGATTAACACACGGGGCAAGTTATAGACTACACAGGATAGCACAGAGTATCAAAAATCCTTACACACACATGGCACTTGACTCACTCAACACGGTTCTATTCAATTCTCAAGTCAAGCAACCTAGCAAGTTGAGAATTTTTAAGCAACGATGCACTAGGTAGCATACAAGTCAATCAACTAAGAAAAAGGGATCAAAGAGTAAGCTCAAAGAGTAAGCTACTTACTTTACTTGAGCATTACAATTTAAATAATATATGCAGAAAGACAGAGTGCATGCCATAACTTAAATTGCCAATATCAACCATGTCAATAGGTATCTCAAAGCACCTTTCTCTCCCTTTTCTTACTCCTAAGAAAAAAAATAAACTAGAATACCCGGTTCGACATACATCCTTGGAAAAAAACCGTGGCACAAAGAAAAACCAAGAGGAAATTATTAAATTAACTGGAATAAAAGAAAAATATTTTCTGATTTTTTTCGACTTTTTTTTTAAATTTCGATATTCGAGCTAAAAAATAATCTTACTATCTATTAACACTATAATCTAACAAAACAAAATAAAAGCAACTTTAACAAACTAAACAAAATCAAACAACTAAATTACGATAAAAATAAGTATATTACAATAAGGGCAATTCACCCCACACTTAAGATCTTGCATTGTCCCTAATGCAAAAGAAAATCAAAATAGATCAGAAAAGATACTCCCTGAGGCCATTGGCCTAAGCATCATCATCTTCAAAAGTTCGCAAATTTTCCTCATCATCTAAAGGAACATTGTTCGCATCCTCATCCTTGTCGGTTACTGGATGCAACCTCAGGTAGTCCAATGTTTGTTCTTTTGCTTGGGCACCTAGACATTATATCTGCACAACATGATATATTAGCTAAAAAATTATTTTAAGAGCAGGTGGAGTAAATACTTCACCCTTATGTTATTATCATGTTGACACTTAGTATGTATAACGGGGTTTCAGAGTACCTTGTTCTTTAATTAGAATGATATAATGCTTATCGGCCTACCCAACATTAGAGATAATTACTACATTTGTGCATAAAGTAAAAATTACAAACTAAGCTAAGAATATAAACAATAAACATAAAAAGAAAATAGTCTATTTTACAAAATTCAAGTAATGTTATCTACTCCCTCACATGACTCTAGAGCATTCTTCTTAACATGGACATCCTCAAGAAAAATATTATCTAATGGTTGGTATTCTCATTTTAGCTCCTCTATTTGGTCTAGAAAATTTTTTTCAGCTTCATACAACTCATCATTAAATTGTTGGGCGTTACACGAATCAACCTTTGCACTCAAATTTGAATATAAGCTATGCACAACCAAGCCAAAATTATCAATTTTTTGTGCAAGCTCATCTCTCCTTAGACAAATCTTTTATCAACGTTGTTAGTAAACAACATCGTTTTGCAGATTCCCCTAATCGATAATATATGTCCCAATACCAACCTTTACTCCCATATTCAAATTCAGATGTCCAAGAGGTGAGGCCATGACTATCCCAAAAATACGGGCCATAAAAATCTTTGATCAACCAAGCGTCTTCATCATTAATCTTACCTCCTTATATTTCATCCCTAGATGTCATCCCGAGAGAACTAGAAACATACTAAGAGAAAAATCAAATAGTTATAAAAATAAAATATTTACCAAAAGAGAAAAAAAAATTTTAAAAAAAACTTGTAAAGATAATAATAAAAGTCTAATCTAGAAGAAGAGTTAATTTCTAATTCCCCGGCAACGACGCCAAAAACTTGTTGCGACCAAAACACTCACGCAAGTGTATGCGATCGACAAGTAATATAGTTGTAAGTAAAGTATCGTTCCTACGAGGAATTATGATCAACTTATTGACTGATGTAAACTCAAACAATTATCAATTATAGCTAAATTATCACAAAATACATAAAGAACCAATTTATAATTTACTTTTTAGTTAAACAATAACTCAACAAATATACAATTTTCTGTTAAAAATTTATATGAAAGATATTCCAGGGTCATGGGCTTGCTAGAGATCATACTACTTTCTTCACTTAAGATTGATTTATTAAATTATTTGGGTTATTGATTATATGGTTAATAATACTCATAAGAATCTGTCGAATTCTTATGCGCCTATTCAAGAAAAATTAATACCTATATGTCTATGGTATTACTATTCACAAGAATGCATTTACAATTCCTATTTTTCAACCAAACAAGGCTATTAAATATATGTCTATCTTAATCGCGAATCTTTTACCCGATGACCAGGATTCAGATCTTGTTCTATTTAATTCTATTTGCAATCAAGAATTTCCTTTTTTCAAGATTAACTCAAGATTCATAATTAGTATTTCACTGTTAGCTACGCAGTAAAATAATTAAAAGCAAAATCAAATAAACAACCCATAACAATAAATTCAAGATCTTCAATCTAAGCTTCAAATAACAAGATCATCTAACACCTATGACCCCAAAATATTTGGATTTTTTAGCTATTCATAATCATACAAAAATCAGCAATAAAAGTTTTAAACATAATATAAGTAAATACTAGGAGAAGATTCAGAAAAACTCTTTAAATCCTTGCTCCAAGTTGATGTTCCTCTTGATTATCTTCTCCAAGATGAGTTTTCTCCTCGTTCTCTCTCTAAAATCTGATCTTCCTCCCAATAATGGAGGTTTGTGCCTTTTTAAGATGTGTGTGTAGGGACTTTTTGACAATTATGCCCTTTTTGGTCCGACATAGTACACTTTTCCGATCCGAGCGTCCAGGGGAGCGTAGGGCGCTGGCCCTGACGCTCAAAATAATTAACTACTGGAAATTGGGCCACAGGGAGCGCCCCACGCTGGCTGTGGCCCTCAAAATTGGCTTTTTGCATTTTTGCTCCGATTTCGCTCTAATTCGCGCACTTTCATCCCAAATTGCATCCGAATGATTCCTACACATAGAAATACCATACTTTAGCACAAATAATCATGTTAAACATCTCAAATCATCGAAACAAGAGCAAAATGCGAGGCGATATATATCAAAATATACATACTTAATGCCGATTATCACCAACCACAAACGACCTTGGACTCGACATTGAGCGCGTGTCTCGCCTCAATATAGCGTTACAATGTGAAATTCCGATATTTCAAACCCTCAGGATATCATTTACATCTATAACTCACCTCAAGCCGGCCAAAAGTCTAGCTCGCTATGCCGTTTCCTCTCGAATCGACCTCCTCGCGGGTCAAATCTGATCAAAACCACAAGGAATACGTTACAATAGGCTAAGGTACCACAACCCAATCGAAAAGACTCAAAATTTATCAAAATCACAAAGTTGGCAAAACCCGAGCCCCGAGCCCACTTCTCGAAAAATTATAATATTCACATCACCGGATTTCTCATCTCGCTACAAGTCTATACATATCAAATTTACCAAAATCCGAGCTCAAATGCTCTCTCAAACTCCAAATTTTCCATTTCAAAAGTCAAGCCCTAGTTCTTCCATTTTAACCAAATTTCCATGAAATTAAGGTTTGATTCTTCAAATAAATGATGATTCTAGGTTACGAGACTCACTTCCAATCAATTCCCGTCAAAACCCTCCTTGATACTCGTCAAAAAGCTCCCAAGTTTGCTCAACAATGGTAAAAATAAGTCCTAGCTCGCGGCGGAAATGTTATAAATCTGCCCAGCACTTTTCGCTTCTGCGGTCCCTTAACCGCTTATGTGGGATCGCATTCGCGATTCCACATCCGCTTCTGCGGAAATTTAAATAAGGGCCACAACCGCTTATGCGGTCATCAAGTCGCTTCTGCGACTCCGCTCTTGTGGGTGTCCTCCCGCTTCTGTGGAAATTCCAAAAAGGGCCAGGTCCGCTTCTGCGGCCTATTTCCCGCATATGCGACTTCACAAATGCGGTCCACCCACCGCTTATGCGGAAATAGGCCAAGTCCCAGGCCTTCGCATCTGCGGCTTCATCCATCGCTTCTGCATGACTGCGCCTACGGTCCAATAACTGCAGGTGCGAAATACCAGATACCAGCAGCTTTTTTCCTTGCAAAAATCCAAAAACTCTATGTTTAACCATCCGAACTCACCCCGAGGCCCCCGGGACCTCAACCAGAAACACCAACACATCCCAAAACATCATTCAAACTTGTTCCAATCACCAAAACACATCAAACAATGCTAAAACAATCAAATCACATCGGATTCAAGCCTAAGTTCTTCAAAAACTTCCGAAATACGCATTTTATCAAAAACCCGACCAAAACATCTCTGAATGACCTGAAATTTTGCACACACATCCAAAATCACCTAACCAAGCTACAGCAACTCTCAGGATTCTATTCCGACCCTCGGATCAAAATCTCACCTATCAACCGGAATTCGCCAAAATACTAACTTCGCCAATTCAAGCCTAATTCTACACTGGACATCCAAAATCACTTTCGATCACAGTCCTAATTCACAAATCACTTCCCGAAGCTAACTGAATCACCGGAAATTACATTCGATCCTTCTAACTAATAAGTCAACCTTCGGTTGACTTTTCCAAACCAAACCTTCCTTAAAGAGACTAAGTGTCTCATTTCCTACCAAAACCAATCCACTTCAACTCTAACACACCAAATGCCAATAATGAAACACGACGAAGCTTAAAAGGGGGAAACGAGGCGGTAACACATGAGACGATGGGTTGGGTCGTCACATCCTCCCCAACTTAAACAAACGCTCACCCTCGAGCGGGTCAAGAAACATACCTAAATTCTCAAATAGGTGAGCATATCTGCTCTGCATCTCCCGCTCGGTCTCCCAGGTAGCCTCTTCCATGGGCCGGCCTCTCCATTGCACCTTCACTGAAGCTATATCCTTTGATCTCAATTTTCGAACCTGACGACCCAAAATAGCCACTGGCTCCACATCATAGGTCAAATCATCATCCAACTGGACAGTACTAAAGTCCAAAACATGGAACATGTCTCCAACATACTTTCGGAGCATGGAAACATGAAATACCAGATGAACCCTCGACAAGCTGGGTGGCAAGGCAAGCATATAGGCCACCTCCCCAATCCTCCTAAGTACCTCAAAAGGCCTAATGAACTGCGGACTCAACTTCCCTTTCTTTCCAAACCTCATAATGCCCTTCATGTGCGAAACCTTCAGCAAGACCTTCTCACCCACCATATAAGATACATCTCGAACCTTTCGGTCTGCATAACTCTTCTTACGTGACTAAGCTATACGAGGTCTCTCCTGGATCACTTTCACCTTCTCTAAGGCATCCTGGACAAACTCTGTCCCCAATAGCCTAGCCTCGCCGGGCTCAAACCAACCAACTAAATATCTACACTGTCTCCTATATAAGGCCTCATACGGTGCCATATGAATGCTGGACTAATAGCTGTTGTTGTAGGCAAACTTTGCAAATGGCAAGAACTCAGCCCAAGAACCTCCAAAATCAATACCACAGGCATACAACATGTCCTCTAATATCTGAATGGTAGGCTCGGACTGCCCGTCCAACTGAGGATGAAACACTGTGCTCAACTCTACATGTGTACCCAACTCTCGCTGAAATAATAGAAACTGGGACCCCATGCAACCGAACAATCTCCCGGATGAAAATCCCTGCCAGCCGCTCCGAAGAATAGGTAGAACACACCGGAATGAATTGCGCAGACTTCGTCAGCCTATCCAAAATCACCCAAATCGAATCAAACTTCTTTGAGGTCCGAGGGAGACCATTCACAAAATCTATCTCTCCCATTTCCACTCTGGAATATCCATCCGCTGAAGCACACCACCCAGTCTCTGATGCTCATATTTCACTTGCGGACAGTTGAGACACCGAGCTACATAACCCACAATATCTTTCTTCATTCTCCTCCACCAGTAGTGCTACCTCAGATCCTGATACATCTTCGCAGCACCCAGATGAATGGAATACCCCGAGCTGTGGGCCTCCTCAAGAATCAACTCTCTAAGCCTATCTACATTGGGAACACAAATCTGACCCTACATCCTCATTACACCATCATCACCAAGGGTCACATCTCTGGCGTCGACATGCTGAACTCTGTCCTTGAGGACAAGAAAGTGCGGATCATTATAGTGGCGCTCTCTGATGCGATCATATAAGGAAGACCGAGAAACCACGCAATCCAACACTCGACTGGGCTCTAAAATGTTCTCACAAACCGATTGGCCAACGTCTGAACATCAACTACAAAGGGCCTCTCCCTAAATGTAATGTACGCCAAACTCCCTATATTGACTGCCTTTCGACTCAAAGCATCGGCCACTACATTGGCCTTCCCCGGATGATACATAATAGTAATATCATAATCCTTTAGCAACTCAAGTCACCTCCGCTGCCTCAAATTAAGATCCTTCTGCTTGAAAAAATGCTGAAGGTTGTGGTGATCGATGAATACCTTGCAAGATATGCCATATAAGTAGTGCCTCTAAATCTTCAAAGCATGAACTATAGCAGCCAACTCTAAGTCATGAATAGGGTAGTTCTTCTCATGGGGCTTTAACTGACGAGAAGCATAAGCAATCACTCTACCCTCATGCATCAATACACAGCCCATTCTGACTCTCAAAGCATCACAATAGACAGTGTAAGAACCTGAAACTGATGGCAAAACTAATACTGGAGCTATGGTCAAAGCTGTCTTAAGCTTTTGAAAGCTCTCATTGCATTCGTTCGACCATACCAATGGAGTACCCATCTGCGTCAACTTGGTCAAGGGCGAAGCAATAGATGAAAAACACTGGACGAACCAGCGATAGTAACCCGCCAAACCGAGGAAACTATGAATCTCTGTGGTTGAGGACGGTCTAGGACAACTCTGAACCGCCTCTATCTTCTTTGGATCATCCTGAATACCATCGTTGGACACCACGTGCCCCAGGAAAGCCAAAGAACCAAGCCAGAACTCACACTTGGAGAACTTTGCATAAAGTTTCTCCTCCTTCAATCTCTGTAACACAACTCGTAAATGTTGTGCGTGCTCTTCCTGGCTACGCGAGTACACCAGGATGTCATCAATAAAAACAATAACAAATGAATCCAGATACCGCGAAAATACACTATTCATCAAATGCATGAATGCTGCTAGGCATTAGTTAGCCCAAAGGACATAACAAGAAACTCATAGTCCTCATATCTAGTCCTGGAAGCAGTCTTTATAATATCTGAATCTGTGATTTTCAAATGGTGATAGCCTGAACGGAGATCAATCTTGGAGAATACCCTTGCCCTTTGAAGCTGGTCAAATAAATCATCTATACGAGGCAGGGGATACTTGTTCTTCACTGTTACTTTGTTCAATTGCCTGTAGTCAATGCACATCCTCATTGTGCCATCTTTCTTTTTCACAAATAGAACCGGTGCACCCCACGGGGACACACCAGGCCGAATGAACCCCTTTTCTAGGAGTTCCTAAAACTGATCTTTTAATTCTTTCAACTCCGCTAGTGCCATGCGATATGGAGGAATGGAAATGGGTCGAGTCCCTGGCACCAGGTCAATACCAAAATCAATATTCCTGTCCGGTGGCATGCCCGGCAGGTCTGCGGGAAACACATCAAGGAAATCCCTCACAACGGGAACAGAATCAAAGCTAGGATTCTCAGATCCAACATCTCTCAAAAATTCCAAATATGAAAGGCAACCCTTTCCCAACCATTCGCTGGGCCTTTAAGAAAGAAATAACTCTACTCGGGACATAGTCAGTCAAACCTCGCCACTTGATCCTCGGGATACCCGGCATAGTCAAAGCGACTGTCTTAGCATGAAAGTCTAGAATAGCATGACACAGAGATAACCAGTCCATGCCCATAATAACATCAAAGTCTACAATGCTCAATAGCAATAAATCAACTCGGGTCTCCAGACCCCCAATAGTCACAAGACAAGGCCGATACACATGGTCTACAATAATAGTATCGCCCACCGGGGTAGATACATGCACAGGTAAAGCAAGACACCCTTAGGTCGTACCCAAATGATGAGCAACATATGAGGACACATAAGAATAGGTAGAACCGGGATCAAATAAGATAGAGGCATCCCTGTGGCAGACTGAGATAATAGCTGCAATAACCGCATCCGATACAATGGCATCTAACCTGCCTGGAATAGCATAAAATTGAGCCTGGCCACTGCCGGATCGACCTCTACCACTGGGGCGACCCCTGGCTGCCTGGCCTCCACCCCTGGCTGACTGGACGGGTGCAGAAGAAGTTGGAGTAGAAGACGAGGGATGATCCCTCTGCTAAGACTGACCACTACAAAATCGAGGACACTGTCTCCTCATATGAACGAATTCACCACACTCGTAGCAACTACAAGGTGCTGGAGAAGGGGACTGAAGGGAACCCCTCACACCAAAATAACCAGCCGATGCACTCGACGCAGAAGAACCCTGAGCTAAAGAGGCATAAGATGAGCTCTGAGCTGGGAGGGCACTAAGTGAAGGCTGCCCCTGCTGGAACCCCTGATGACCATGGCCTAAAGACGCCCCACCATATTCTGGACAGGCCGAATGAGGAGTCCTGAAGGAGTGGCCTCTACCACGCTGGAACTGGCCCCTAGATGGAGCACCACTAAAGCTACCTGAACCTCGACGTCTCTTGGCCTCCCTCTCCTCATGCTCCCTGCGGCGAACCATCTAGATATCACGAGTAATGTTAACTACCTCATCGAACGAGTCACCCAATACTCTTTCTCTAGTCATCAAAATACGGAGTGAATAGTTGATGCCATCCACGAACCTCATGATCCTCTCCCAATCCATCGGGATCATCCAAGTAGCATGACGGGTCAACTGCAAAAATGTCATCTCATACTGGGTCACAGACATGTTCCCCTGGGTCAACCACTCAAACTGCAGATGCAGCTCCTCTCTGCAGGACTACGGTACATACTTCTCTAAGAAGAATGTGGAGAACTGCTGCCATGTAAATGGCACTGCACCGACATGCCTACACCTCTCAAAATCCTCCCACTAGGTAAATGCAGCCCCTGAGAATTGAAAGGTAGTAAAAGCCACAAAACTCAACTCCAAAATCCCTTCGGTGCAAAGCATACGCTGACACTTGCCAAGAAAACCTTGTGCGTCCTCGCCCTCAACACCACTAAATGTCAGAGGTTATAGCCTACCGAATCTCTCGAGACGACGTTGCTCATCGTCGGGCATAGCTGGAACCACATAGTAATGAACTGGGCCAACCGACTGAACTGGAGCTGCTCCCGATGTCTGCAATCCCTGCATAACCTGCTCAGGTGTGCGAGCAGCGGGGGTCTGATTACCTCCCCCAGCCTATGAAGTAGTTGCTGAAGTAGTGGCTAAAACTGCCTGAGCCAGGCCAGTGCAAACTAATAATATATGAGCCAAGGACTCCTGGAGACCCGGAATCACAATGGGCACTGCCGGTGCCTAAATAGGTGCTACTGGAGCATCCCCAACTAGAGTCTGGTCCTGAACTGGGGCAGCTGGTGGATCAACAGGTGCTGCCCTCGCTGGTTTGCATCAACCATGACAATGACTGCGCCCACGGCCTCTAGTGGCCTCAGTAGGTGGTACTGCTGGTCATCCCCCACGTCCGGTAGCGTGAGTCCTCGCCATCTGCGAAAGAATAGAATATAGATGTTTAGTTCTCGAATTAACAAAGTCGCACGACAAGAGTTGCAAGAATATGAAATTGTCCTAAAGGTTCTGCAGCCTCTCGAGGATAAATACAGACGTCTCCGTACCGATCTGCAAGACTCTACTAAACCGGCTCATAATTCGCGAGACCAAGTAACCTAGGCTTTAATACCAACTTGTCACGACCCCAACCCCGGTCATGATGATGCCCAACACACTACTAGGCAAGCCCGACCTTTCAACGACATCTCCTAACTTAAAAGGATCATAGATGCAAGACACAAGTAATAATTACTAAGCCATTTTATCAAAGCCTAGAAATTTAACAAAATATTGCAACATAACCCCCATATAGGACCCGTTGTCACAAATATGAGCCTATAATACATAATGTCAACCTATTACAAGTCTGCCTAAGAAATGTTGAATAAACGATAGAGATAGAAGAGAGAGATCAAGGCTGCGAACGCCATGCAGCTACCTTGATACTCCCAAGTACTACTGCTCTGCTAAACAAGTCCTCACTCAACCTGTGAGGTACCTAGATCTCCACGCAAGGTGCAGGGAGTAATGTGGGTACTCCGACCCAATGAGTAATAAACAGAAATAAAGGCCGAGAATAAGAAATCCTGAAATAACACAAAGTAAACTATAACTGGCAGTCCAGAACACTTGATAATAAAGCAACAAACCGATGAAATGAGGTACAGAAATACTATGACAAGTAAACCAGATAAGTATCTAATGCAATGCAACACATAGAGTGGCACACTCTAATACGCGCTGCGGCGTGCATCCCGATCCATTTAACGTCAACGACGCTCACTGGGTGTGTGTACAGACTTCGGAGGGGTTCCTACAGCCCAAGCACAAATAATCAGGCCATCTCGTGGCACCAACAAGGCTCTCGGCCTTAATATCATTATAATACCACTACGGCGCGCAACCCGATCCATGCTCAGTCCAAAAATTCACAAAAGCCTCTAGGGTAATATTAAAATAATAAGTTCTCAGCTCAGAATGTTAACAAAAATAGTGTTTTTGTTTTCAAGTCTTGGAAAGATGGCTAAGCATTTCAGAACAGTATTTAAACCTAGGGCTGAAATCAGTTAACAAGTCAAATAATGTGAAAATAGTGATAGCAACCCCTGAAGGATTCAAATAATCGGCACAAAGCCCAAATATGACAATTTAGTCCAAATAGGATGATTATCAAACAAGTCTTAGTCGAAAATACTGTCTAAACATCACTGGGGATGGACCAAGTCACGATTCCCAACAACAAATGACCCTACACTCATCATAGAGCGTGTGTCTCGCCTTAATATAGTGTTACAATGTGAAATTGTAGGGTTTCTAACCCTTAGGACATCATTTACATCTATTACTCACCTCAAGCCGGCCAAAAGTCTAGCTCGCTATGCCTTTTCCTCTCGAATCGACCTCCTCGCGCATCAAATCTGATCAAAACCACAAGAAATACGTTAAAATATGCTAAGGGAACACAACCCAATCGAAAAGACTCAAAAATTATCAAAATCACGAAGTTGGCAAAACCCGAGCCCTAGGCCCACTTCTCGAAAAATTATAAAATTCACATCACCGGATTCCTCATCTCGCGAAGAGTATATACATATCTAATATACCAAAATCCGAGCTCAAATGCTCCCTCAAACTCTAAATTTTCCATTTCAAAAGTCAAGCACTAGTTCTTCCATTTTTAACCAAATTTCCATGAAATTAAGGGTTGATTCTTCAACTAAATGATGATTCTAGGTCATGAGACTCACCTCTAATCAATTCCCGTCAAAACCCTCCTTCATCCTCGTGAAAAAGCTCCCAAGGTTGCTCAACAATGGTAAAAATAACACCTAACTAACGGAGGAAATATTATAAATCTGCCCAACACTTTTCGCTTCTGCGGTCCGTTAACCGCTTATGCGGGACCACTTCAGCGATTCCCCATCCGCTTCTGTGGAAATTCAAATAAGGGCCACGACCGCTTCTGCGGTCATCAAGTCGCTTCTGTGACTCCGCTCCTGTGGTTTCCTCCCGCTTCTGCGGAAATTCCAAAAAGGGTCAGATCCGCTTCTGCGGCCTATTTCCCGCTTCTGCGACTTCGCCGATGCGGTCCACCCACCGCTTCTGCGAAAATAGGCCAAGTCCTAGGCCTTCGTATCTATGGCTCCATCTATCGCTTCTACGTGACCGCACCTACGGTCCAATAACTGCAGGTGTGAAAATGTCAGATACCAGCAGCTCTTTTCCTTGCAAAAATCCAAAAACTCTCTGTTTAACCATCCGAAATCACCCCGAGGCCCCCGGAACCTCAACCAAAAACACCAACACATACCAAAACGTCATTCAAAATTGTTCCACTCACCAACACACATCAAACAATGCTAAAACCATCGGATTCAAGCCTAAGTTCTTCAAAAACTTCCGAAATACGTATTTGATCAAAAACCCGACCAAAACTCCTCCGAATGATCTGAAAATTTTCACACGCATCCAAAATCACCTAACAAAGCTACAACAACTCTCGAAATTCCATTCCGACCCTCGAATCAAAATCTCAACTATCAACCGGAATTCGCCAAACTACTAACTTCGCCAATTCAAGCCTAATTCTACACCGGACCTCCAATATCACTTCCAATCACACTCCTAAGTCACAAATCACTTCCCAAAGAAAATCGAATCACTGAAAATCACATCCGAGCCTTCTAACTCATAAGAAAATGTCCGGTTGACTTTTCCAAACCAAACCTTCCTTAAAGAGACTAAGTGTCTCATTTCCTACCAAAACCAGTCCACTTCAACTCTAACACACCAAACACCAATAATGAAATATGAAGAAACATAAAATGGGGGAAAAGGGGTAGTAACACATGAGACGACGGGTTGGGTCATCACAGTTAACCCAGGAGAAGGTGTTAGGTATTCCCAAGTTCTGTGGTTCTAGCACAGTCGCTCAACTGTTATATTCAGCTTAATTATCTTATTTTTAACACATTTTGAACCTATTTGCAATTTTTACTTTTTAACCTCTTTTATTTAATTTTAGAGAGGAATTCCAATAATATTAAAATATGTCAAAAATTACGGGCACATTTATGTGACGTAGATATTAATTCCTTGAGAGCTCGGCGTGAAACAGGAAAAGAAAAGGGAATCCAGTTTAGAAGATGGGCCTATATGATTCTTTTGAGAGGGCTATCCAGTGTTTGGGCTTAGCCTTAAGCCCAAACCTTGAGGTTTCAGTGGACTTAAACGCATGGAACCAGGATCGAACCTCGCAGGCCCAAAATTTTAGCCACATGAAACAATTCCATGGGCTGAAGACCTTTGGGCTTGTTTATTATGTAATCAGGCCCTGTCTTTATGGTCCAAAGGGTCCAAGACACTATACAAACAAATTTATACTAATGTATCAAACCTCACTTTTAGTAGGCAATTACTGGACAAATTACAGTAATTAAAACGTTCAAACTGAAGGAGATGCAACTTTTGAAATTCTAATCACATGATCTCTAGGCTAAAACTAATGAATCTAAGCATTGAAGTTCAAAACCATTTCAAATATCTATTAAGCACGGAAATACTGGTATGAGCACAAATGTTATTCCTAGGATCATTTTCGGGCTCAATAATATTCCATATTTAACAATTTAAACTAACATGATGCAAAACCTTGAATATACTAAAATTAAACCACACTAAAGCTAACACTACTGAATAGGATATGCATAGGTCAATAGTCTGTATACACATATCTCTCGAATGTTCAACCAAATTAACAGACTGCAAATATCCAATGAAAACGAAAGAGCAACATGGCTTCCTAGAAACATTACTATACTAAGATGAACAAACTAGACTAAACACTTTTACACTACATTACTGAATTCAAAAATTCTAAACAAATGATAGTCATTAAAGATTTACGGTAAAAGGTCATTCATTTATTGACTTCAGACAGTTACAGCTTTCCTATTCTTTGCATCTCATCTCTTAGAGAATCGAGGAATACCTGGAATTTGAAACCTACATGGGAAGTGGTCAGCAATATAATAGTAGCAGGAGCTGTGTTTCAGCAACAAGACAACAGTAGCAACTAAAGCTCAAGATCAGAATACATCCAAAACTTGAGTCCCAATCCTTGAATACCAAACAGAATTCAGCTCATTTTAACTCTCAATTATTCAAGAATTATTTCATAGTGAGGATCTTAAGAATTTTAGAATTTCTCCAATGGAACAGTAATTTTAGCTTTAGTTCTTTCTTTTCTGCATTTTTTCTCAGCTCTCTAATTATGTATTTTTCATTAGCCTTTTTCAGAATCTCTCAACGTTTTTTCTTTTTGTTAAAAAATGTGTCTTATCAGTGTATATGTCTCTTTATTTTTCTGTATTCATGGGTGTTAGAGTCTAAAAAAATCCCCTTTCTTTAACTTCAGACCCCCTTTATATATCATTGGGTATCCTTTATTAAAGTGTATGTCCCCCTTCCTTTCCAGCCTGTGTACTTATTCATTTCTTCCTTTTCCATGTACATCATGTACTTAAACCTTTTCTTTTATTTTGCCCCTTCCCTTTTGAATCGGAGTATTTCTTTTACACCTGTAGTTTTAGCCTTTTGTTCCCCCATGTTCTATTCTAATTTCCAACTTTTAAAAGGCATTAAGCCAGCTACACCAATCCCCTTTTTGTTTTTTAATTCTTTAGTTTAGTAGTGCATTACCATTCTGTCATCACAGAGTATTCTTAACAAGTGAATACTTATATATATACATCTAAACAAGTATTAATTAGATTCAAACTAATTTCTAATTTGATTGCCTAAGTGAATTAAACAAGATACAAACTTCAGTCTTAATACCAAACAACATCCTAATTATTCGAAAAAAAATCAAACAAAACCCATACAGGGAAACAAACAGTATGCAAAACAAACTTATGCTAGAAGACTGATCAATTTGCAACTGAAATTTGATCAGTAAAAAAAAAGAAAGAAATAGATGAAGAAGACGAGTAACCAGAACTACAGTTAAAAACACAAACGTAAAAGGAAAACAGAAACTCACCGATTAAACCGGAAGTCAAACTTGATACCACTCACTTGTTCTTTGTCAAGAGCAAGTGACCGGCATCGATTTTGTGATGAATCGGTCTTCTAATCAGGGAAGACTAAAGGTCATTCGATTTTGAACTTTTACGGTTCGACCTTAGATCCAAAATTCGACGAGTTTTAGAGGTATTTTATGGAATATAATGATGTATTAGGGGTGAAGGGATTACGGAGGTTCATGGGTGTGATTTTGGGGTTGAGGGGTAGTTGCGCCGCCATCGGGGAATTTTAGCGCGGTGCTAGGTTTCATCCCTTCGAAGGGATATTCGTTTGGCTTAGATTCGAGGAAAAGCGTTCGGAGAATTGGAACGGGGGGGTTGAGGGGAAGCTAAGGTGTAAAATTGGGATGGATTGGACCACTGGAACTACCGTGAGGCAATTTTTGGTGGTAGAGTAAGGCATTACGTTTTGTCTTTGAAGAGACAAGTAACAGGATAGGGGGTTGTGGAATGGGCATGCTCGGGTTTGGGGGGTCGTGGTATATTAAAATTAGGGTAATTAATTAGGGCCGTTAGATTGTCATGGATTGATGGCTCATACCAAATCAATATAGGAAATGGGGTCATTTTGGTCACATAGGTACTAGATCGGGTGGAGAGGAGATGGGTCGGGATTGTGTTAGACGGGTAATGCGTTACGTCCTAGTCGTTGGATGTGAATGAATGGACGGTCGAGATATTTTGGCATTGAAACGACGTAGTTTTATTGCCATACTACGTCGTTTCAATGGTCTTGGAGATGGGCTGATTTAGACCGGGTTGGGCATGGGTTTTGGCTGGTTTTGGTTGGGTATTAGGTGTATTTGGTTTGGGTTGGGCATTATTGGCCCAAATCCGACTTTCTCCAATTCATTCCATTTTCTTTTATTCTCTAAAATTCTAATAAAAATAAAAATACAAACCTAGATTAATTCTTGATCAAATTATTCTAAAATAATATTTAACTCTAAATAATAATTATTGCACATAATCAAATACCAAACTAAAAGAAAAAATCACAGAATTTAACACTAAATACTAAAAATGTAAAATACGTTATTTTTTTTAAGTCTTTTCATTTTTGTAAAAAAAACCACTTGCTTAATTAATCTTAATTGTAAAAATTAAATCCCAAAGGCAAATGCAACTTATTTTTGTATTTTTCTATTAATTTAAACAAAAATAAACTTATAGAGGCAAATGCAAACAATGACGGAAAATACCACAAAAATCCACAAAATTTTAAACAAAGAAAAATTATTTTATTTTGAATTTTCTTGGAGTAATTCACATTTGGCAAAAATAACGTGCTCACAGCTGCCCCTCTTTCTCCGGAAACACAAAGAGTGTTCGTGAAAGATAAAGTGAGCGGATACGAGCGATTTTTGCCCATTTGGAAACTCTGTGTGAAGCATTTTTTGAAAGATTTGACCGAACCTCTGCTTCAAAGGTTTCCTCCATATCCTTGGCTAAAAAGGAATCAAGTCAATATAGTTCGGGAAGTTTCGGTAGCTAGGACTGCCATGAAGTTGTGATTTACTATTGATGCTGCTGATACTGCTTACTGACCTCCTTATTACACAATGCTAAAAATGAAGAAGCTATACTAAGCTATAATCTATGAATTACAAAGATTTATTCTCAAACTTGACTTTGCGACTGTTGTTGCCATGTTGACTTGTATTTCCTCCGATGTTCCTTTGTTGCTGACTTGAACTGTAGTCTTTTCTTCCTATGAAATTCGAATTGTTTTCCCCTTGAAACTTGAATTGTCTTCTTTTGACCATTGTTGCCTTCCCTTGGTCTCCAGGTGGACGCTTCACTTCTTGACTTGAATTGTTCTTCCGTGTTTTCTAGGTGGATGCCTGACTTCAATAATCTTCAACTATTGTTCCCTGTTCTCCAGGTGGATGCTTGACTTCTAAAATCTTTAACTATTGTTCCTTGTTCTCCAGGTGGATGTCTGACTTAAACTATCTTCAACTATGGTTCCTTGTTCTCTAGGTGGGTGCCTGACTACAACTATCTTCAACTATTGTTCCTTGTCCTCCAGGTGGACGCCTCACTTCAACTATCTTCAACTATTGTTCCTTGTTCTCCAGTTGGACGCCTGACTTCAACTATCTTCGACTATTGTTCCTTGTTCTCCAGGTGGACGCTTGACTTCAAAAAACTTTAACTATTATTCATTGTTCTCCAGGTGGACACCTGGCTTCAACTATCTTCAACTATTGTTCCTTGTTCTCCAGGTGGACATCTGACTTCCAAAAACTTCAACTATTTTTCCGTGTTCTCCAGGTGGATGCCTGACTTCCAAAATCTTTAACTATTGTTCTTTCTTCTCCAGGTGGATGCCTAACTTCAACTGTCTTCAACTATTGTTCCTTGTTCTCTAGGTGGACACCTAACTTCAAGTATTGTTCCTTGTTCTCCAAGTGGACGCCTGACTTCAACTATCTTCGACTATTATTTCTTATTCTCTAGGTGGACGCTTGACTTCAACCATCTTCAATTATTGTTCCTTGTTCTCCAGGTGGACGCCTGACTTCAACTATCTTTAACTATTGTTCCTTGTTCTCCAGGTGGACGCCTGACTTCAACTATCTTTAACTATTGTTCCTTGTTCTCCAGGTGGACTCCTGATTTAAACTATCCTCAAATATTGTTCCTTGTTCTCCAGGTGGACGACTAACTTCAACAATCTTCAACTATTGTTCCTTGCTCTCCAGGTGGATGCCTGATTTCAACTATCCTTATCTATTGTTCCTTGTTCTCCAGGTGGACGACTAACTTCAACTATCTTCAACTATTGTTACTTGTTCTCCAGGTGGACGCCTGACTTTAACTATCTTCGACTATTGTTCCTTATTCTCCAGGTGGACGCCTGAGTTCAACTATATTCGACTATTTGTTCCTTGTTCTCCAGGTGGACGCCTGACTTCAACTATCTTCAACTATTGTTCCTTGTTCTCCAGGTGGACGCCTGACTTCAACTATCTTCAACTATTGTTCCTTGTTCTCCAGGTGGACACCTGACTTCAACTATTGTTCCTTGTACTCCAGGTGGACGCGTGACTTTAACAATATTCAACTATTGTTCCTTGTTCTCCAGGTGGACGCCTGACTTCAACTTTCTTCAACTATTTGTTCCTTGTTCTCCAGGTGGACGCCTGACTTCAACCATCTTCAACTATTGTTCCTTATTCTCCAGGTGGACACCTGACTTCAACTATCTTCAACTATTGTTCCTAGTTCTCCAGGTGGATGCCTGACTTCAACTATCTTCGACTATTGTTCCTTGTTCTCCAGGAGGACGCCTGACTTTATCTATCTTCGAATATTATTCCTTGTTCTGCAGGTGGACGCCTGACTTCAACTATCTTCGACTATTGTTCCTTGTTCTCCAAGTGGACGCCTGACTTCAACTATCTTCGACTACTGTTCCTTGTTCTCCAGGTGGATGCCTGACTTTAACTATCTTCGACTATTGTTCCTTGTTCTCCAGGTGGATGCCCGACTTTAACTATATTCAACTAATGTTCCTTGTTCTCCAGGTGGACGCCTCACTTCAACTATCTTCAACTATTGTTCCTTGTTCTCCATGTGGACGCCTGATTTCAACTATCCTTAACTATTGTTCCTTGTTCTCTAGGTGGATGACTGACTTCAACTATCTTCAACTGTTGTTCCTTGTTCTCCAGGTGGATGCCTGACTTCAACTATCTTGAACTGTTGTTCCTTGTTCTCCAGGTGGACACCTGACTTCAACTATCTTCAACTATTGCTCCTTGTACTCCAGGTGGATGCCTAACTTCCAAAAGCTTTAACTATAAAAGAAAATTTTCTGCCCCAGTTTGATAGTTGTCTGGTGCTTGCCTTTCCTTACGGTGGGTATCTCCGACATAAACGACATTTTCTGCCCCTGTTTCAATCAAATAAGAATCTAGTTAGTTTAGAATGTGGTGATTGGTTGTGATACCCTTGATGGGGATGGTTTTATCCTTTCCATGCTCTGCTTCATCTGACCGCCTTGAAAATTTCCGACCTTCTGATTGATCCTTAGCCGCAGGATTCCCAACTGTTGTTTTTCACTTCTAGTCTTCTTATCTGACCTCATATATCTCCTATGATAACTGATTTCTACTTGAAGACCTTGCTTGTTCCTTGACTATCCACTTCCATTGTCACCCTTTACATAGAAAATACCTCTTCTCCATTCAAACCCAATACCTTCTATCTATTGCATTGCTCCTGAACTGCATTTACCAACCTTTGTGTCTCACATGAATCCCAAAGCACAACACTTGTCACCTCTCATTGCGTATGCTGATCTTTCTTGACGTTAACCGCTAGTTTTGTCCTTGAGGTCTACGGCTCCCTCATTTGTCATAATAACTTTGATTTCTGCTTGGAAAGTCTTGCTTGTCATTGGTTAACCACCCTTTTTGTTAATCTTTTCACATAAAATACCTTTGATTCATTCGCCCTAGCCCTCCTTCTGATGCATTGTCCGTGAATTGATACATACCAAGCCTTTGTATTTCACACGAATCCCAAATCATGTTGATTGTTACCAGCTTAGTGCGCTTTGTTGTTCTTTCCGGACTTATGACGCTTTGATGTGCTAACCAGATCCTGTTTTGTGCAATTAGAAAGCTGGTGGAAAATTTTGACGTCATTTCTCACTTATTCTGACCAAACAGACTCAGAAAGAAGGAGTGAACAAGAAAAAATGAACAGGGTAGAGGACAATGGAAAGAGATGATTCCTAACAAGAAAACTACAAAGTAGAAACCTATCAGATGTGGCTACCAACTCTAACGACCGTGACACGCACTTGCGGCCTATTTTGTTAAGAAATTCCGATGTTCAACTCTTGTGATACCTTTTTTTTTGTGAAACTGGGCTTCAATGCTCTGCACATCCAATCTAATTCACACTCCTTATTCGACTTGTAGTACTCGAAGGGTTTTCACTATCGAGCCTCTCTTATTTTGGTCTTTCTCTCAACTTACAGTCGCATCAAGGTGCCCGTGAAGGTTTTCACCAATGAGACTCTCTCATTTTTTTTTCCTGCTTGGACCGGAGTATTGCCCCAAACATGAATCACCTCTACTTTCTTGACTTGGTATCTCTTGAAGACTGATCAGAAGGTCTTTCTTTGGACCATAACATGGGCTTTTGGATAGGGTTAGAAAGAAAGGGTATCAAGTCTCAAAACAATTCAACATGGGTTCAAAATTACAACTTTCAGAATCAAATTTCTTACAACAACCACAACTTCTGCCCTAGTTTCTTGCTTGGGGACTTTTGGATTTTTATTTTTTGATGGGACCGAACTGTGATGTTGCCTATGTATCCTTAAAAGGAATTAGGTCAATCGTAGTTCACACATGCCTTTGTCGTTGCTATTTTTCCTTTCTTTTCTTTTACTCTTTTTTTCTTTTTCCTTTTGTTGCTGTTTTTTTTTTACTTATCTTTCATATTTTTGTTTCTAATCTTTGCTACTAATTCCGAAAGAGGGGTATGAAAGAAAACAAATAAGGCTCAAAAGGGGTAAAGAAGGATAAAGTGTTTAGATAGCAGAACAAAACGCCTTCGTCATTTCAATCTTCAAAACATGTCAGGTGCAAACAACATAATTAATCAAACCAAGGAAAACACTCGTAAAATCTTTTGACTGTAACAAACTTGATAACCATATTCACACATTTTCCTTTTATCTATTTTAAGTACCGTTGGACAACACGCTTCATTACCACGAACGGCCCTTGTTAATTTGGGCGAACTTGCCGTTAGCTTCAACCTGATGCGACATGATACATTTCAATAGGGTTTCTTTATGTTCTATCTTCCCCAGTTTTACATGGTTCGGGCTTCAAATGATCTCAAAATGTCCAAATCTATTCTTATTTTCTACAAATGTCCCTATCATCTTCCCAATTGCTTCATGGTTGAACTAACCTATAAGATTAGGCCTAGAATTATGCATGCATGTCATGTCACTAGAGTCAACAGGAAAAGAACTATAAAGAGGAAAGAACTAAACGAAAGAAAATAACTAGAAATAATAGAAAATAGAGAATTGTATTAGACAGATGGGGAAAGAGTTTGTACAACAAAACAAGCACAACAAACTGGGGTACAAGCCTTGGAACAAACCTAGAAAGCACCAAGCGAGATACTACGACCAAAGGTATTAGACAAAATAAAAGGATAGAAGGGTTTGAGTCACAAGACAATATCCAGATTACAACCCTGAAATAACCTGGACAACAGAAATGACAACAAACTAAGCCACCAAAGCTCCTCTCCGGCTGACCAAGAAATGGAGCGTCTTTCCAATTACCAATAATAGTATCTTAACCACTGAGTTCCGCATCGATATTGCCAATACCTTTACCAACTTCAATCAACTAGTTCTCAAGAGGATTCGCATGCTTCCTGTCACTGTTAATGACCACAACTACCCCTTCTTGAATCATTCTTTCTATTTCCTTTTTCAAATAGCGACAATCTTCAATGCTATGCCCCTGGACATTAGAGTGGTACATGCATCGAACAATAGGATCAAAGCCTTTCGCATATGGATCTGGAGTATAGCCAAGGAGCAGCACAATCAGGCAAGAATGCTTTAACTTTTCAAACAAACTTGTGTAGGATTCTCCGATGGGCGTGAAATTATCTTTTTGCCTTTGTTTTCCTCCATGCCTCAGTTTTCTAGATTGTTGGATGCTTGAAAATGGTATGAAGGCACACATGAATTTTGGGATGCTGGTGCCCGCTCGAAGGAGTGACCTGGTGGTTGGACAGATAGCCGAATGTTGTTCGACGGATAATCGATTGCTTATATGGAGCTTGGGGATAGGTTCGGGGTTGGAGTTGAGGTTGAAAACGTTTAGCAAGAATGACCATTGGACCTTGTCATTGGCGGGGCTCAACAACATATTTTTTATCTATGGGAAGATTATCCTGAGCAACTTGTTCGTTCCACCTGAGCCAAAATTTCCTAAAATTTTCCTTTCTATCGGAGATATGGAGGAGTGGTCTGGGACAATGTTTGTATTGTTCTAAAAGTTTCGCACATGATCTTGAGACATGTCATGCCATGTATTCCACTTACCGACATCTTGACGATCATACCATTCCAAAGTTGCCCCAGTCAAGCTCGCACTGAAATATGCCATCAACAAATCGTCTTTCTTGCCAACATTTCTCATTTCACTACAATAATTCCTCAGGTGGGCTACCAGATCTCCATACCCATCATACAAGTTAAATTTTAGCACTTTGAACCCCGCGGGCACGCAAACTTCAGGGAACAAAGACAATTCTTTGTAAGACATGCTACCCTGGTTTCCCATTCCTCGATGTTCTTTTAGGAATGTTCTATGCCTTTCAACCTCCTGGGTATCTGTCTCACCCTTCTTTTCTCATGACCCTTTCATTTTCAATACGAAGCTCATCCCGAGGGCTCTGCTTGTATGAATCAGTAACCTTATGGACAACCTTTGAGGGATAAAATTGGGCATCATGAGCTTTAAGATAAGCGGATGGATCTTAAAGTATGGAGGATAATCTGGCCTTGTGTCCGGAGTTTGGGTAAGGGCAACAGCTGAGAAACTAGGTGGTGGCAGTGGTGGTGCCTTCTCCCAATAATCCAAGCCTAATATACGTCTGCCATGTGTTGTCTTACATTTCACCTTATCAGCCAAACTAGTGTTCTGTTCAACCAACTGCTTTTGGGCACCAGTATCAATCAACCCAATTTCATTGTTATCCGCCATTGCCTTTTGACTTTATATTGTGGAGAGGAGTTACTAATTTTGTAATCCAAAACCGACCACCCTTCTGGTACGAAGATGACAAAAGGGAAAAAAATGGGTTCATCCCGTGAGCGTTAGGGCATTTAATAGCAAAATATCACATTAAGGATGCAATGCACCTAAGTAGTTAATCATTTCTATTATGCATTTGCTTGTCTGCTTGTGTCATCCTGGCTTTTCCTAATCATGATCTCTCCCTTTATTGTTACTCACGCCCATTGTTTTTAATTTTCTTTTTCCTTTCTTTTTAGTTGTGGTCGAATCTTATGGAGATTGCCTATGTATCATGACCCCACATGAACAAGATCGAGCGTAGTTCTGACTGATAAGTGCAAAATGATTAAAAAATTGGTTTTTTTCAAATTTTCCATAAAAAATGTATTTATTTCAACGACACCTTTTATTACAAGATTAACGGACTCTAAAAGGTTATAACATCAAAATGGAAATACAGTCTAAAAATAGACTAACAGACAAATACAATTTTTTTTTTTAAATCATCACTGTTTCTCAAAAATTATCATAAAAATATCCAGTTTTGCCAATACGGCCTTTCAGCAATTTCGAAGAAGATTTAAAGGTTGTGTTTGCTAACCGGCCAAAATTTTTTGAGAAATGAACAAAGGCGATTGTTCTCGCAAAAACGGCCTTCCGACGTCCTTTTGGGGACATTCAGCTATTTTGGACAAGAATAACATCACCTTACTTATGGCAAAATTGTGATATTTATTTACCCCTAACTTTTCAAAATAGTTGAACCCGATATGGATTGCCTACGTATCCCACATCCGGTGAGAATCAAACTTACGTAGTTC
>MU763332.1:0-40579 GCA_026770625.1 Nicotiana glauca | reverse complement strand
ACAGTCCTATGTTATCAATTATGAAGCAGAAATCATGGTATTAATCTACCTTAGCACGAGAAGAGAAACAGAGATAGAATTGGATAAAGAACTCACTGCCATGACTCGAAGTTCTGCCAACCCTCGATCCAAAATTTAAGCAACTCTGCTAATATTTGAATGCCACTGATGGTAGATTTGTCGTGAGGGAGGTGGGGAGATCATGCGACATCAATTTGGTGGGGTTTGGGGACTTTAGGGTTTTGGCCGGAATCTTTGGCCGTAGATTCGAGGTGCTCGGCGACGATTCGAGGGATGGGGTTTTGGGGGTTTGAAAGAGGAGATCGAGGAGGGACAACGGTGTATTTTTGGAAGTATTTGGAGGTGGCGGCGCCGTACACGGTGGTGGCGGCGCCTAGGGTTTTCAGGATTTGTGGATTTTGACGGGGATTTGGAGGATTTTGAGTGTAGATATGGAAAGCAGGGGGTATGAATGGTGCCTGGTGTTTGGTGGTTGGCCGCCGCCGTGGGCAATTCCTGGCCGACAGCTCAAGGTGGCGTTACTGGTTTAATCTCTGGGGTGTTTGGAGACGAAGGTACGGGGGCGGGGAGGGTAATTCGACACTATTATACCATGTAACACCCACTTCCTGGCCGTTGATCTAAATATCCTAGACGGCCAGGATCGATCATTGACCAAACGGGGTCGTTTTGACTGGGTAACGAATCGGACCGGGTGGGGATATTGGGTTTGGGCGACCGGTGGAAGTTACTTGTGATGGGGAATGGGACTTAGAATTTGGCCCAAATGTGGGCATTAAGCTTATATTTTCTTTTACTTTTTAAATTATTTTCCTTTCTTTTTCCTTTTTATTTCTTTTATTTATTTCCTTTTCTGATTTTCATTTTTGTATTTTTTTTTATATATTTTGATTTTATTAAATGCTAAATTAAAATTCAAAATCAAATTGACGCTAAACATATATTTCCTAATTTCCCAAAACGCAAATAAATTTAAACTAAAAATGCAAAAGTACCATTTTTTGTTATTTTCTCTATATTTTGCTCTAAACAAATTAATACTAATTAATACTAAAATATAAAATTAAATCCATAAATACAAATGCATATTTTTTGTATTTTTATATGAATTATCATACAACCAATTAACACAAAATTCAACAAAATTCGCAAAAATTTGTAAAACCATTTTATTTGATACTTTTGGAATAATTTGCTTAGGGCAAAAATCACGTGCTCACACCTGACACTCCCCACATGCCATTCCTCATCCTTTGCTGCTCAGTTGTCACCTTAAATAAATTCTATCTTTGTGGCACTTGAACCCACAATTGCTACTAACTTTAAACCTTTTCGAAGATCATCTTCCTCAAACTGTCGACATTAGGAACACTAATTCAATCCTGCACTACTGCACCCCGCGATATCTGAAAGCCGTATCCTCAATACTATTTCACAATATTTACCCCAAAGGCGAATTATGGACGATCATAACACCGGCGAACTTAATGAATTCAATTAGGACAACGATACCTCATCATAGAAGAAAATTCCACCACGCTTGCAAATACCAAGTCTCATTACTCCACCAGCCCACATCTGACCACTCTCAGTCCGATTGCCTTTCCCTTGCCAGGAATGAAATACCGAATCTCTAGATCACGCACTGAGTAAACCTCCCTTCAAGTTATTCACTGCCCCGACACGTAGGCAAATGTACTACCATTGTGAGCACGTGATTTTTGCCCTATATGAGAATTATTCCTAAAAAAATTCAAAATAAAACAGTTTTGTGTTGTGTTGATTTTTGTGGATTTTTGTGTTATTTTTCTCTTATTGTTTGCATTTGTCTGTGCGTGTTTATTTGTTAAATTAATAAATAAATAAAAATACAAAAAATATATGTGTTGCATTTTGTATTTAGGATTTATTAGGAGTATTTAAGTTTGTTTTACAAAGATGAAAAAAATCACAAAAAATAATGTACTTTGTGTTTTAGCATTTAAGGTCTAGTTGTGTGATTTTATTTTAAATTGGTATTTAAATTGTGTGTGATTATTTGTTATTAGGAATTAATTAGTATTTTTATGTGGTTTATAATTTAATTGAGAATTTTAGCTTTAGTAATTAGAAAATAAGGAGAATGAAAATAAAGAGAAAATTGGACTGGGCTGTCCAAAATTTGATGAAATCCAGGCCCAAAAACACCCATATACCCGGTCCAATGTAATCAGCCTCAGAGATGGGCGAAACGACGTAGTATGATGTTGAAACTACGTCGTTTCGTCGTCTGAGATCTCAACAAACCATTCAAAATCAATCTAACGGTCAAAAATACACCCATGTACCCATCATTTTAGCCCGACCCGGTCTCACAAGAGACCAACCCGGCCTTTAGTATGTTTGAATGGTGTCGTTCCACTTAAGTAAACGATCCAAGCCGTTGATCTCATTTGATCGAACGGCTCGGATCCGATCTCTCATCCAGTATATATTCCCCAAACACACCCCACACCCCCAAGCCAAGCCCCCACCTTCATCGTCTCTGAGCCTCAGAGACCCGAATAACCCTCCACCCTCGACCACCGTACTCCGCTCACCGAAAATCGCCTCACGGTGGTTCCGGTGGCCCAAACAACCCCACCTTCACACCATAGAACCGCCTCACCTTCCTCTCCTCGAATCCACCCTTTATTTTCTTCGAATCTTCCCCAACCTCTTCGAATATCAGATCGAAGATCGCTGGAAAACACAACCCCTCCAATGACCACCAAAGTCAAACCGCATTACCACTATACCTCCCTCATCCCTAAACCATCACCATCTTCCCTCGAATCAATCCAGAACTCCTCGAACATCAATTTGACCACATGAACCCTAGCGCCGCCACAAAACTCCTTGGTGGCGGCGCCAACCCTAAACTATACAAAATCAACACCCCTCAAACCCCATAGCCTCCTCACCCGAGATACCATACCTGTTTCCCTCGAAGCCCGTCAAAATTGGTCGAATTTCAAATCAGAGGCGAGGCTCGAGTTTGACGAAGCCCTAAAAGCCAATGACGAAGCATTGATTGAGGCTGAAATGAACCTCAACTATGTGTTTTCATTTGAGAACACATGGTCGAGACTCATTTCGGTCTAAATCAAAAGGACGAGGTTCAATTTCATAATGAGGTTCATTTGGCATTTAGGTATGTTAGTTCCCTTTTCTGTTATTTTATTTTTTCTTTCGTTTAATTTCCACTCTTCTTCTCCTCCCGCTTCATTTCTGTTCCTATGTCTATAATGAATTAAGACTGTCACCTTGGTTAAATTGCTTAATCAGTCATTACATCGAGTCGAATTGTCTGTTTGTTTAAATGTCGTAGATTGCTTGTTTATTATCAGCGGTTATAAGAATCTGCACCACAATCAGTTTAGGAATTATTTAATGAAGTTAAATTAATTCACTGAATTAAAATGCTGTGATTAAGTGGGAAGCCATGTGTTGTCAGGCATGCCTGAATTTAATATTCAGGCTGCCCCATATCCATTTTTTGTTTAATAACAAAAGACAGACAGTAGTGGTGCAGGGAATAACATGGGGAATACATTTCTTAATGAGGCTGAGTGATAAAACAGGTTGGAAAAGAAGGCTGTTTTTGGGTATAAAATGCAGGGCAGACTTTAGGAAAGGGAGGTTTTTTTTTAGACAACATTTTTGAGAATTAGGAGAGCTTGAGAAAAATTCACAGAGAGATAGGAAGCTGTTAAGGCATTCAGTTTTTCTTTACTGTTTCATCAAAATCCTTCACTAATCCGTGAGGTTCTCAATTCACTGAAACAATTATTGATTCATTGAGGGTTAGAAGTGGTTGAACTTTCATTTCCTTCTTGAGAACCTGGTTTGAATTCTGCAATAAAGTTACTATTCCATTGGTTTGAGTTGGTTTCATTGGGTATTTGGTTGAATCTGGAACTATTCATTACTGCTGTTAGGATCCATTGCTTCTGGTTTATTGCTGTGGTTATTGACCTCTTATTCCTTTTGCTCCCTTCATGATTTTCAGGTACATGTTCTGAATTTCAGTATCCTATAAAACATCAGCTGATAATGAAATAAGATGGAAGTTTTGATTATTTCTAGATCCTTGTTTAGCCTTGTATTGACTGAACTGTGCACATTCAAAAGTAGTTGGATAGATATTAATAACATATGAAGTGTTGATGTAGTTTAAAGTTTACTTACAATGAATAATAGACATATGGCCTGTATAATTAGGACTGCCAGTTAACTTGGACTGTTTATGATTACCAATCTGTATTGATTTGTTAATTAGCCTAGGGTAGACATATTCAATAGTTAATTGAATTGTTAATAACACTAACTAGAAATTTATTCCAGGATCTGGTGTGTAGTCCCTTGATCTGGTGTATAGGTTAGTTGTAATTAAAATTAGACTGTACTGGATTGTCTTACTACTTTTGGACTGTTCTGAATTTCAATATGATAGAGTATGATACTTAGAGATAGCAGATTCAATGGATTTGTATGTAATGTTAGACGAACTGTATAACTGAATTGAATGACTGAACTATACGAGTTTCCTCGGCTAATAATTTTGTCTAGTACCAGCTTTAGCAAAACTTAGCTTGGTCTCGTGCATTAGTTTAATGGTAGGTCGAAAATTGTTATGAAATATGAAACTGGAAATCAGCAAGAATATCAGTTATAGTGTGTTTGGATCCGTTAATCCAGCTGTGGGATTAAAACTCGAAGTTCATCGTGTTAGTTCACTAAAAATGAGAAAAGGACGTGTCGATAAAACAGAGTCCAGAACTTGACGTTAAGTATTTCAACTTTGCTTCTAAAATTCGAGTGGTGCATATGTTTTCCTGAATGGTGTTGAACATTGAATTGGTAAAAATGCATGTGTTAACAAATGATTAATATTGTGATTTTAAATTCAATCCTTGATTCATAACTAGCTTGTGTCAATTTGACTGTGTTTCTGGCCAATTATAAATTCAAAGGAGGTCTGGGCTGTTTAAAAGTCCAAACGTGTTTGCCTCCATCCAAATCGTATTTGGGCTTGGCTCCTTGTGAGGCCCAGTACGAAACAGCCTTCTCTTAAAAGCTGACGCTCTTGCCTCAAGCTTGGGCTGCATTCCTGGGTCCTAATGCCTGGGCCAATTACATTTCTGACGAACAATCCAGACTGGGCCCGCATGAGGCATAAAGCTGGTCGGCCTCTCTTGAAATAAAAATGCTGGTTATTTCTATTGGGTCGGATTTGAGAGCAAACACATTAAAAGCTCTTATTCGTTTAAATTGTGGATTCAATTTCGATACCTACTTTAGGCATGTTAGCTAAGATCCTATTAGAAACAGTACATAATAGAAAACCGTAGTTTGCTTTAGGTTAGCCTCTAAATCATAAAATGAGATGAGCCTCGCCAAACAAAAATGCATAAATTGTGGGGCCCTCGTAAATGTATATATTAAAAATACTTATACTTCAGGATGAGCCGTTTAGCGAATTGCACGGTTTTCCCCAAAATAATAACGCGCTAGTCACTTTAGGCGCACTTTTAATAATTTATCTTCTTAAATTCGGGTGCACATTTATGTGACCCAAATCCAAATCTCAACAAAGTCGAAATGTGTCAACAACCACGGGTGCATTAATTGCGACGTGGTTTGAGACACATTTTCACAACATTGCAATTCTATTAAAAATAATAATAAAAGCGGTTTAAAGTTAGTAAAAGCACATAAGTTATAACATGTATTAAAATTAGATATTTAGCCATTACAACAATTTAAGCGACCGTGCTAGAACCACGGGATTCAGGGGTGCCTAACACCTTCCCTCGGGTCAACAGAATTCCTTACTTAGAATTTCTGGTTCGCAGACTTCATTTGGAAAGTCGAATATTTTCCTCGAATTGGGATTCAAGATAAACCGGTGACTTGGGACACCAAAAGCCAAACCTTTCCCAAGTGGCAGCTCTGAAATAAATAAATAACCCCATTTCGAATAATGTCACTTAAAATGAAAAAACTCCCTTATGCATATCCTCCTTCGGGGTAGGTGTGTAAAATGGAGGTGTGACAACCATCATATCAATACTGCGGATAATCGTTTATAGCATTATGGCAACTCGTGCCTAGCCTCAGAGCTCTCGAAAGTACCGCTACTGAGCTGAAACGACAGAATATCCTTTCACAAGGCAACGATAACAACTCAGACAACTATGCAGGGGGAAACAACCCGCACTGCATCGGTAGTGCCATAACAATCCCGCAATACTCGATTCATAACCAGCGGTTCACGTCGCATAAGATTGAATATGAAGGAATTAAAGGCATAAGCCTCCAGGGATCAAATTGCACAATAAGGAATCAAGAAGGGAAGTACTCCAAGCAGTCCTGCAGCCTCCCGAGGATAAGTATAAATGTCCCCATACCGATCCGCGTGACTCTACTAGACTTGCTCATGACTCGTGAGACCCTAGGAACCTACTGCTCTGATACCATGTTGTCACGAACCAAAATCCACAAGGTCGTGATGGCGCCGAACACCGCTGTCAGGCAAGCCAATCAAAATACTTAACTAAATTCTCGTTTTAAAATACTTTTGAAATCTATGATTTTCCTTCAAATTTACCAATTAAAAAGATAATTCGCTTCAATTCAAATTAAATGATAAGCAATTAATACAAAATACTTCATAACCATCCCAGAATTCGATGTCACAAATGCATAAGCAATTTCTAAAAAAATTGAATAAAGTACAATAGCTGTCCGGAATACAATTGGACAGAAAATAAATAGGATCCTCAGAGAGACTATACTAGCTGCGGGTCGCCTCGAGGAAATGCAACTCACTTAGTTTTCGGGTCGCCCGTGCTGCTACGCCTAATGGGCCAGTAGAAATACCCGTGCCTGTGCAACAAAATGCACAACAAGTGTAGCATGAGTACGAAAACAACGTGTACTGAGTAAGTATCCCGCCTAATCTCGAAGAATTAGAGACGAGATGACACCTTTGACACTTACTAATGGTCAAATAATAATAATATTAAAGCGATGGCTCATGAATTTATTAAGGCCAGTAGTAGATTCATATGAATTACTAAATAGGAAAAAGTTTCCTTTTATTATAAGTCTCCGGATTCATAATCTATTAATTAATAATTTTCTCAAGTCGGGGGAGCAGATGACAATATCAATAAATCTCAAGACAAGCAACTCAAACATGCGCATCTCAAGCCGAGGTCGTACGATCCGATCCAACATAAATATAAAATGTTCACAGCTGAGGGTCGAGCAGCCCGAACCATAGATGTATTTATTACCCCGCTCGCAAATCATACATGCGACACGGTCAAATTTAAATAAACAATCACCCTACTCGCGTACCATACATGCGACGTAGGTACATATAGAAATACATGCTCAAACAACAACTAATGATTTAACAGAGAACATTTATCCCATTAGAAGCCAATTCTCTTTTAATGCTTTAAGAAATAAAGTTTAATCCTCTTAGAAATTCATTTACCAATTCGATAGGATTTAAAAAATTCAACTGTCAATAAGATTACAATTATTCCAAGTATAGAATGCTTTTGGGTCCTAGACTAACCGGACTTACACATACTAGTAGCTACACACGGACTCTCGTCACCTCGTGCATATGTAGCCCCCACAAATAGGAGCACATAACCAATTGTTTCACCTATGGGGACAATTTCCTCTTACAAGGTTAGAAAGGATACTCACCTCGCTCCGAAGATCCATAACCGGCATTCCACTCCCTTTCGAAGACTTGAATCGATGCCAAATACTCCAAAACTAGCCAATGATTATGCAAATTCATTAATATACGATAAACTACTCATTTTAATCCAATTTATAACAATTCCTAACCCCAATCAAAAAGCTAACAAAATCGCCCTCGGGCCCACATGCCTAAATTCTGAAAATTTTCGAAGATTAAGCTTACCCATGACTCCATAAACTCAAATATATAATTTATTCTCAATTTCTTACTCAAAAGCGTGGTCAAATTCCAAGAATGTCAATTTTCTAGGTTTTCCTCAAACCCCCAAATTTCTACCAATTTACATGCTAAAATCCATACATAATCGATATATGTAACTCAAGATAGGTGAGATTAGCTAACCTTGTCGTCGATGATGAAAAATCCCACATGAAGCTCTCTAAAATCGCCAACACCAAATAAAAAATGGGGGAAGATGACCAAACCCCCAATTTTTAAAAGAATCACTGCCTTCAGCACTTTCCACACCTGCGGTCCTATGACCGCTTCTGCGGTTCCGAAGGTGCAGGCCAACCTACCGCTTCTGCGGTTTCCTCCAGACTCCCTTTTTCCGCTTCTGCAAACTCTCTACCGCAAATGTGGTCCCGCATCTGCGGCAAAACGACCGCATATGCGGTCCCAGCTCTCTTCACGTCTAACCACTACTGCGGTGCCCTTCCTCGCTTCTACGATAAATACTCCGCAAAAGCGGTTATACCAGCAACCAGACTCCTTCAGCTATCTCCAAAATTCCAATTTCAATCCGTTAACCACCCGGAATCCACCCGAGGCCCCCGAGACCCCAACCAATCATGCCAACCAGTCCCAAAACACATTACTGACTTGCTCGAGACCTCAAATCATATCAAACAAAGCTAAAACCATGAATCGAGCTCCAATCCAAGCTTTATGAACTTTAGAATTTCAAACTTCTACTTTCGATGTTTAAACCTATCAAATTACGTCCGATTGACTTCAAATTTTGCGCACAAGTTATATTTGACATTATGGACCTATTTCAACTTTCGGAATCGGATTCCGACCCAGATATAAAAAGGTCCACCTCCGGTCAAACTTCTCAAAACCTTCAAATTTCTATCTTTAGCCAAATGACCTCAAAATGACCCGCGGGCATCCGAATTTACTTCCGATCGCTCTCCCAACTCCACAATCACCATGCAGAGCTACTCTCAGACTCGGAATCCCAAACGGACATCAATAACACTGGAATGAACTTCAACCCAAACTTATGAAATTTCTTCCAAAATGCCAACTTCCACGATAGGCACCAAAACGCTCACAGGTCATCCAAAACCCGATCCGGGCATACGCCCAAGTCCGAAATCATCCTATGAACCTGCTGGAACCTTCAGATCCTGATTCTGATATCGTTTACTCTGCAACCCAATCCTAGTCAATTCTTTTAACTTAAAGCTTCCGAAATGAGAATTTCTCTCCAAGTCAACTCCAAATTTTTCGAAATTTGATTCCGACCACGCGTACAAGTCATAATGCCTGAATTGAAGCTGCTCATGGTCTCAAACTGCTGAACAGCGCGCTAGAGCTCAAAACGACCGATCGGGTCGTTACAGGTAAAAAGCGGGACCGATGGAGAGATGGAAAAGGCCGGGAATTGCAGAAATAGTTGCCCAGAAATCTGAGATGGCATAAAGAAAGAAACAAGTGAAATCAAGAGCTCAAGAAAAAACTATAATGAAAGAAGACAATAGAAACAAAGCATAGAAAGAAAATTGAGATGAGGAGCACTACGAGAGAGAATTAAGAAAAAAGATTAAGAAGGAACTCTGTAATACTATAACTATGTGTTTCCACTTTGTAGACATGTAACTATACACAAAAAAGGTAAGAGCAGAAATGATTAAAATAACCTCAGTTAAAAATTTAATGGCTAAAAACTAACAGGTCGAAACTCTCGCTCTTCGAATATATAGAATGTGGATCTAGATGAGGTTGTTTGAGAAAAATAATGCAAACTTAGCTCAAAATAAACAATATCAAACTATATTAAAAGAGTCTTTTAAAATAACTTAGCTGCATTATGGTTTAATCATTGTAAATAACGAGTTGAAGGAGGAAAATAAGGTGTCTATACCAACACTACGAGTAACAACCACCACGAGACCACTATTGGTGGCCTTTTTTGAGTAACTATAAATATGAATCTTGGAACCATACCTTTGTGAAAATTGACATATGTCGCAAATTTCGTTCTATTCATGTAAATTGACAAGCATATTTCCGCGTTCACTTTTATTTGTCCACTATTCTAAAAATAGATTTTCAATTTTACGTGTCCACTTTCGTATATCAAGAAAAAAAATATTTTTTCTGTTCTGCCCTTAGCATTAATTATTCATTCCAAATCATTTTTTAAATTAATTAAGACTATACACCAATTAATATGGTATCATGGTAAATTATACATTTTATTTATTATTTCTTAAGTAGTATAAAAAATTCAAAGTGAACAAAGAGTACATAATAATGGACTTATCTCTCAAACAAGAGATAACCCTACTCACGTGAAAGGTTCTGCTCTCTCTTTGGACGACGTCCTTGTTTTTAGGTTTTTGTTATTTTCCATTTTGTTTGACTTTGATGTTTTTCCCATGAAATTCCAAAAATTAGTAACCCAAAGGGAAAGACACAACCTTTCATGGGTCCGCCTTTATCCTTTATATAATTCGTTTGCGTAATAAAATAGAGAAATTTTCGTACAGCACAATAATTTAGAGCATAGTAACTATAGTTTACTTAACTATTATTTCTAGCTAGGGGTGTACATAGGTCGGGTTGGTTCGGATTTTACAATTACCAAACCAAACCAATTGTATCAGATTATTAAATCTAAAGACCAAACCAAACCAATAAAACTCGGATTTTTCACTCTCGGTTTTTCTCGGGTTTTCTAGGGTTTTCGCGTTATTCGGATTTTTTTTCCGTAAAATTTTCGTAGAACAGAACATATAAATTATGCTCAAAATATTTCTTTAGTCCTAGTAAGATACAACTATATAAAGTATTTTCCAAGAAAATAATACAAAATATGATATGTCATTGCATTATCCTAAAATATTCAACAATAAAGACAATAAAATTATGCAATATAAATATTGCTAATTAAAAAGCCATAATAAAAATAAACATAATCTAAGATTACTAAATCATGCTAAAATAAGGGAGTATTAAATACATGACTAAATGCTAAAGAAAAAATAAAAATAGGTTATGCATTTTTATCTAAATTATTGCAAAACAAAACATAGATATTCAATACATTCTCGTTCGTAATATTGAATTAAATGTCTTTTGTTAGCATTAATATTGATTTGATTTTGGTTTGGGCTTTTGTTAGCACTATTTAATTTACTAATGTTAATGGCTATAAAACTTATTGGAACATTCAAAAGTTCTAAGTCCAACCTTGAAATAATACCTCAAAAAATAAAATTATGAAATCTTGAAATATTTATAAATTACATCACAATAAGTATATTTATATATTAAATATATCTATAATTTCTATATATGTAATGTCGGGTTGGTTTGGTTTCGGTTTGACTTTCTTTAATTAAAATCAAACCAAACCAATTATGGTCGGGTTTTTTTTTCCAACACCAAACCAAATCAAACAAACCCATAGTCGAGTTTTTTTTCTCGGTTTGACTCGGATTATCGGGTTGGTGCGGTTTGTCGGTTTCCTTTGTACACCCCTATTTCTAGCTATTGTTCAATTTTTACTAGCTTATATCTCTTGTATTCAGACACGCAACAAATGCATGTTGTGTCAATTATATTCGTTCGTGCAACGAATACAACCTGTATTAACTGTATTTGTTTGCGCAATATATTCATTCGCGTATCGAATACAACATGTATCAACTGTAACCTATGCAAAATACAAGGATGCATATAAATGATACAATTTGTATCGACTGTATACATGAGTGTATAAAAATGATACAATCTATATCGACTGTATTCGACAACATGTATCAACGGTAACCAAGGTGAAATACAAGGATGTATACAAAGTATACAACTTGTATCGACTGTATACATGGGTATATACAAAGGATACACTCTGTATCGACTGTATTCATTCGTGCAACGAATATATACAACAAAGGCAAAATATAAAAATATGAAAAAATAATATACTTTTGTTGAGAGTCTAACTCAATAACGCTGCTAACTAATCGGGCCCTCTAATCAACCGAGCTATAAGAGCTTGTTTGCTCTCTTGTTTCAATTCAAATAATTAATCTCTTATTTTATGAATTTACTATAAAATTTAAATATGTAAATTTACTGAAAGTGTAGCTACGAATAATAAATATTGTTTACGTAAATATTTAATGTGTCGCATAATTTTTCCAAAAATATACCAACATTTGATGTTTACACAAAATTTATTGTTACATAACATGTGTCTCGACTATTTGTTTTTTGTCACTCAAGTATTACTTGTAATGTGAATTTTTATCTCAGTTTATCATGTAAGCATGGTGAAGCAATGTGGCTTGATGTAAAATATCGAGTGTGGATAAATTATTCTCGAATATTTCTTCTAGTAGAGATAGGTGTATAGGGTAAAGTATGTTCATATTTAATGATTGCATGAGAAACTGACACGTGGAGTCGAAGACAGAAAACAGTCGGACCCAAAGGCAATGATCTCGCTTGTCATTAGAGAGAATAATTTTCATAAAGGCAAAATAAATGCCTGCTATCCAGTAGCATTCAATGAAGAATATTCTATAGCATTAAATGCATGATCCGTTACAGAGAATATAGCGTTCACTGCCTACCGTTACACATTCTTCAATGACCCTTATAATTGTCATTTAAGAGGGGTTTGATCCTAGAACCTTGTTTCATAGGTGTAACTATAAATAGTGAGCTCTACCATCATTGTAAGGACACGAATTTTCTGACAAGCATTAACATTTTACCTTTCTGCTTATGCGCCCAGGACTAAGACATCTGCCGTTTTATTTCAATTTCAATGTTGTCTTACATTTTGTCTAACTCATCTATTATTTTTGGATCAAATTGATTCACTTGTTTATAAAACACTTATAAATTTAACTGTACCATTTTACGAGTAAACAATAAAAAATTGGTGAAACTTATAGTGTTAATTCCTAGGTGATAAACAAATTCAGTGTTATCCAAGTTAATGAGGAATCGTCATTCTATTATAACGAGTATCACTGCAGGTTAATCTCATAAAGTTGCACCAACAAATTATAATTTTAATTACATTTATTCTACACTTTTAATTTGATGAAATTATGATTATCTCTCCTCGGGGGATTTATGTGAATTTTTCCATCCTCATATCATATGGAGACAACTTTATAGTTGCTACAACGCTTCCCTTAAAAGTCTGCTTATTTTGACTATTTATTTTGTTAAAGTGAATGTGGTATAAATTGACACAGTCGATATATGTTTTTGCGTGATTTTGTTAATTACGAATAAATTTTTGAGGTTAAGTTAAGCCCTAGGTCGATTCTATGTTCTCCAAATCCGCATCTTTTCTAGGAAGGAGGGAATACTTTTCTTTTTCTTAAGTCAATACTCAATATATTAAATCTACTTCTTTAGCATGGAAGTTTCCTATTAAATTGACTGGAATATTGATAAACAAAGCCGGCATAAAAATAAAAAGGGTAAAAGAACAGAGAAGGAGAAGAAATGGAAATTAATCTTTTTTCCCCCTTGTTTTTAGAGAAAAGGAATAAGAATAGAAAATTGTGTAATGAATCTGAATTTTCTATCCCCACATGTTTCTTAATTTTTCTCATGGATCCATTGAATAAAACTAGTAAAACGAACAGTATGTTAATGCAAATTGATTCTTTTGCCGCCAAATCTTCGCCAGAAATTGTGGATAAGCAATTTTATTTTTTAATGCCACAGGTTTTATGGTTGATCTTTATTTTGTTACATTCTTTGGCTTTATCAAAACATTTTTTGAATATTCTTAAGACCAAGATTCAGGCCAAGGGCTGGCCAAGTGCCTCCTTCTATTTGATGTTTATCACTTATCAAAATCACAAATTATTTTTTTTTGTTTTATTTCATTTGGCACTATTGGAATGGATATCGAATTCAAGATGTTAATTATTTCGACTTTTGCATCATATCATATTATATAAATAACGGCTGAAGAAATTATATAAATAATTTTTTTTTGATAGAGAAAACATCGAATTAAATAATTTTAATAAGTTTAAATTCTTAGAAAATTAAATAAATGTTACTCTATTATTAGTAGAACGTCTCAAGCATGTTGAAACTAACATAACATAAAATGGAAAGAATATCTATATGTCATATAAATTTGAGATAGAGGAAGAGGTTCAACTCCAAACAAAAACAAAAACTTTAGGTGATTCTTCTTATCTATTTAAATTTATGTGAACATAAAAAATTATTCAATAATTATGCTCGTGGAAAATAATAAATACTTCGATTGAAATTATTGAAGTATACAGCCAGACCTCTCTATAACAGTATAGTTATATAACAGTCATTCACTATAAAAGTCAAGTTTTTATGGAACAAATTTTTATGCTTTGTTATAATATATGTTCTCTATAACAACACTTAGCTATAACAACCGAGAATATTCTGAATAAATGAGGCTGTTATAGAGAAGTTTGACGGTATATAGGTTATTAATCCGAACACCATCATTCACCGTTATAAAATATAATAAAAATAATTGAAGGACATACATACGCGCGCGCGCACACACACACACTATATATATATATATATATATATATATATATATATATATATATATATATATATATATATAGAGAGAGAGAGAGAGAGAGAGAGAGAGAGAGAGAGAGTGTATCACCGTTGTTGAGATTATTTATTATTTTTATTCTTTCATACTTGTATTAGCCATTAAGTAGTTAGTTAATTTTGAGCAATTGTACGGCTACTATAAATAAGACATTAACTTTGTATTTTTCTTTTTTCTTTATGAGTTGAAATAATGAAATCAGCTCCTTCTTTCTAGAAGGTTCATTCANTCTCTCTCTCTCTCTCTCTCTCTCTCTCTCTCTCTCTCTCTCTCTCTCTCTCCAACTGTGCTATATGATCCGCCATTAGAGCTCGAATTGAGCTCATCTTTTCTTTCTTCAGTTATCTCCAAAATTTTACATGGTATCAGAGCGGGATGACGACCTGATGTCTCATCTCGTCTCAATTTTTCATTCTTCTGCTCACAAATTCAGAAATTCACTCGTTTTGGGAATTAGGGTTCCTGTGTGGAAATCCATTAATTAGTCAGCCATTCCTGGTAATTCATGTTCATTGATAGCCACTTCATCTGAGTCAACTCGAATCATGGCCGGAGAAAACGAAACCCCAGTGACCCCAGTGACGAATAAAACCCTAGACTCAATAAGTCCACTATACATGCATCCATCGAAAAGCACTGGATCTATGCTAGTTCCAATAGCCTTTGACGGAGCTGGTTATAGATCATGGAGAAGAGGAATCCTCAGAACACTCTCCGTGAAAAATAAATTAGGGTTTATTACTGGAAAATGTAAGAAGCCAGACTCTGACTCGGCAGACCTTGATCAATAGGAGCGATGCGATGATATGGTAGCTTCATGAATATTAAACTCACTATCTAAGGATCTAGTGGACAGCTTGCAATACGTCAATGATGCTAAAGAGCTTTGGCAAGAACTAGAAGACAGATACGATCAAACCAATGGGGCCAAGTTGTATCAACTACAAAAATAGATCAATGATCTGAGCCAAGGAAGCATGGACATCCCTGGGTACTATACGAAAATGAAGAAACTTTGGGAAGAACTTAATACTCTGAATGTTCATGCCAAATGTGCTTGCAAATTCACCTGTGAAGCAAGAGAAAATATACACAAAGCTGAACAGGATAAAAGATTGATTCAGTTCCTGATGGGGTTGAATGAAGTGTATACTGTCGTGAGAGGCAGTATTCTGATGATGAACTCTCTCCCAACAATAGCCCACGTTTTCTCTATTCTTATTCAAGAGGAGAAACAAAGGGAAGTTAAGCCAAGTAATAATTTTTCAATGGACTCTGCTACCTTAAACGTGAGTGGATCAGGAAATGACAATTTCGGAACCAACTACAATCAACAGGGAAATAACAGCACATATAGTGGATATAAGGGAACCAACTTAACAGTAGACCTAGGCCATTCTGTGACTACTGCAAGAAGCTAGGGCACACTAAGGACAAGTGTTATAAACTTCATGGATTCCCATAGAGTTCCAGGTTCAATAAGGGAAGAAGAATTGCTGGAAATGTATTTGGACCACCAAATGAAGCTGATACAGTAAAGGATGATGGCAATGGCCCTCAAGAACAAGAACATAATCGACACATGCATAGCCTAACTGAAGAACAATATGGTCAACTACTCACCATTCTGGATTCAAGGAGGAGCAGAAAAATCCACAAGTAATTGCATCAATGGAGGAGCTATGAACTTTGCAGGTATCTCAGCATGCTCTACTCATTTTGACTCTAATAATCATTTGTGTGATAGTTCTAGTTCAAATGCTGACACTTGGATCCTTGATTCTGGAGCCACAAATTACATGACACATAACAAATCAATCCTAACCAATGTTAAAACCTTAGTTTATCCATACTTAGTCACCCTACCAAATGGCTATAAGGTTAAGGTGACACTGATTGGTGATGTAATCTTAAGTCCAAAATTCAGTCTCAAGAAGGACCTTTTTGTTCCCAGTTTTAAGTTCAATCTGATATTAGTCCATTCATTGACAGTTCAACTTGATTGTATTGTAATATTTAACAAGTACATATGTATTCTTCTACAGGTCCCTTCACTAAAGAGGCCATTGGAGATTGGTAAAGCCAAAACTGGTCTATATCTACACAGTTGAAGCAACTACAACACTGGTTCAACCCTCTCTAATTCTTCTAGTGCATCCTTTCCATGTTTTACTAATAATGAGAGTAATATAGACTCTGCAGTTAAGACATCTAGTTCACTTCCTTCTACTCAATTAGTCAGTACTAGTAAACTAGTTCCTACTGTTCCTGTTACTTCCACCATAGTTACCCCATCTTATAGTAGTAATACAAATAGTTCAACTGCACATCCAGATTACTCTGTAAATAGTTCAAGAAATAAAAGTGAGTCATCTTTTCTGATAATTCATCTACTACAGAATCCTTACTTGATCTTTTGTGGCATAACAGATTAGGACATGTATATTTTGTCAAAATGAAAGGGATTTCCTCTATACATGTTGCCTTTGCACCCAAACAGCCTTTTCTTTGCCTTATATGTCCAATGGCAAGACAAGCCAGGTTGTCTTTCCCAGAAAGAACAACATTAACTAATAAACCCTTTGAACTGCTACATATTGACTTGTGAGGCCCATACCATGTTGCAACACATAACAAATACAAATATTTCATTACCTTTGTGGATGATTACAGCAGGTCCACATGGACCCACTTGTTAAGCTGTAAGAGCAATGCTCTGCATACCATTAAGGCCTTCTTTACCATGGTAGAGCAATAATTCAATACCAGTATCAAAACTATAAGAACAGATAATGGTCTTGAGTTCACTAACCAAGAGACCACTTCATTCTTACAATCAAAGGGCATTGTACATCAAAGAACATGTCCATACACACCACAACAAAATGATGTGGTGGAAAGAAAACATAAATATTTGTTAGAAACAGCCAGGGCCCTACTCTATCAGTCTAAGTTACCCATGCAGTATTGGGGAGAATGTATTCTGACCTCTACCTACGTGATAAACAGACTGCCCTCTTCATCACTCAAATTAAAATGTCCCTTTGAACTTCTGTACCGGAAAAAGCCAAGCTATTCTCATATCAGAAGCTTTAGTTATTTATGCTTCCCTACCACTCTCAAAACACACAAAGATAAGTTTGAGCCAAGAACTACTCCCCATATTTTTGTGGGATATCCCTTTGGGACAAAAGGCTACAAGGTACTAAATCTGGCCACTAAGAAGATAAATATTTCAAGAGATGTAGTATTTCATGAGAATGTATTCCCATTTGCTATGTTCACTAAGTCAAACAAGGTTTTTCCTTCATTTCCCCAAATGAAATCATACTTGTCAGATGACTTGTTTTCTTCCAGTAATATAGGTAGTGTTCCACATTCTACAAATGATAATTCTTACCATGAAGTGTCACCTGGGAACCTGCCCAGACATGAGCCTTCCTCACCCACATCTAATCCTTATAATTAAAACTCCAGATCTTCTCACTCACCCTTAGGAAGCCAAACATCAGGAAACTTTCCAATTGTTGACACTCCAAATAATACTCATTCTAATACACCTCACAACCCTGTTGTTACAATCCAGGATCAAGGAATTTCAATCCCAAATCAAAACAGACCCTCTAGAACTTTGAAAATACCTACCTATCTTAAAGATTATGAGTGTGCACTTCCCAGACTCTAGCAAACTCATCCAAACCAATCAACCTCTCCAAATGATAGTCAAAGTACACAATCTTTTTCTTTCAACACATGTGCTCCCAAACCTCTTGATAACTCACCTAATGAAACACATTCCAATTGTCAGCAATTGATAGGAACTAGTCCACATGAATGTAAACCTAGCTCATATGAGGAAGCTACTGTAAAACCTGTCTGGCAAGCGGCAATGAATCAAGAATTCCAAGCATTGTATGCAAATGAAACCTGGGATCTAGTTCCTCTTCCAATTGGAAAAAGGGCAATTAGGTGTAAATGGTATATAATATTAAACATAAGGCAGATGGGAGTGTGGATAGATTCAAAGCTAGATTAGTAGTTAAGGGATATACACAACAAGCTGGGATAGATTACATAGAAACTTTCTCACATGTAGTAAAAATGACAAATGTTAGGACTTTAATAGCAACAACAGTCTAGAAGGGGTGGCAAGTGTTACAGTTAGATGTAAATAATGCCTTTCTTTATGAGGATCTCCACGAAGAAGTGTATATGGAGATACCACCAAGCCTATAGTGGATTCACCAGGCTTAGTGTGCAAGTTGAACAAGTCCTTGTATGGGCTTAAACAAGCAAGTAGACAATGGTATGAGAAATTAACTGAAGCCCTGTGCTCAAGGAGGTACACTCATTCAATGCTTGATTATTCTTTATTCTATAAAAAAAGTGAAGGGTCAGTAGTATTTGTAGCTGTGTATGTAGATGATGTTCTTGTTACTGGTACCCATCTGCAAGAGATTGAGTCCCTGAAAACCTTCCTATACAATACCTTTAAGATAAAGGACCTAGGGAGACTTCATTACTTCCTAGGACTAGAAGTTCAATATACAGAGAAAGGGGTCCTGATGTCACAAAGGAAATTCACTATTGATCTTCTGAGAGAGTTTGGTTTTGTAGATTGTCCACCTATGACCTCTCCTATGTATCCCTCAGTGAAACTAAAAGCTGATGAGGGAGCTCCACTAGCTGATCCTTCTTGTTATAGGAAGTTGATTGGCAAACTTAACTTTCTCACCAATACCAGATTGGATGTTACATACAGTGTACAACACCTCAGTCAGTTCATGCAAAGTCCCAGGGAACCCCATTTAAAGGCAGCATATCATGTCCTAAGATACTTAAAAGGTGTCCCATCCTTGGGCATTTTCCTCAACAACAATGCAGATTATGGTGTGAAGGCATTCTGTGATTCAGGCTGGGCTACTTGCTCTCAATCAAGAAAATCAGTCAGTGGGTACATTGTGCTACTTGGTACTAGCCCTATCAGTTGGAAGTCTAAGAAGCAGTCTACTATTTCATTATCATCTGTAGAAGCTGAATATAGGTCAGCTAGAATGGTGGTTGGTGAACTTGTATGGTTGGCAAGACTTCTCAATGAGCTTACTGTTCCATTAACCTTACCTATTCCCATCTTCTGTGATAGTCAAGCTGCCTTACACATAGCAAGAAACCCTGTGTTCCATGAACGTACAAAACATATTGAAGAGGGTTGTCATTTTGTGAGAGATCAACTACAGGAAGGACTAATTTCTCTTCATCATGTCTCTACTAATAATCAGCTAGTTGATATCTTGACCAAGTCTTTGACAGGGATCAAACATGCTGCACTTCTTAGCAAGTTGGATGTGAGGTACTCCCCTCCAACTTGAGGGGGTTGTTGAGATTATTTATTATTTTCATTCTTTCATACTTGTATTAGCCATTAAGTAGTTAGTTAATTTTGAGCAATTGTACAGCTACTATAAATACGACATTAACTTTGTATTTTTCTTTTTTCTTTATGAGTTGAAATAATGAAATCAACTCCTTCTTTCTAGAAGGTTCAGTCACATAACTGTTTCTCTCTCTCAACTGTGCGATATGATCCGCCATTAGAGCTCGAATTGTGCTCATCTTTTCTTTCTTCAGTTATCTCCAAAGTTTTACATTTTTTTAGTATTGAAAACGTCAAAATGAATACATAGAATATATTGACTCAAGGTGAAATTTTGGATTACCTCTGATCTTTTCTTTCCTCGTCTTTAAGAAAACCAAACAAGAGAAAAGACAACCTTAAAAAACTCTTCTTTTTCTTTCACCTCCTTCTTTGAAAAATTATACTAGTATATAGGATATATAGCTAAGTTCTTTGAACACACAAAAGACAGCAACAGTACTGCCATGCAAATGAAGATATACACAACTCATACAAGGTTGGTCACCTAAATAAACATTAATTTAAAGATTATAAACATTAATTTAAAGGTTATAAATGGTAGATCAAGAAAAACAAAAACATAAAAAAGACGTTAACTTCAAGCCAAACTATTATTCAACGTTGTCCATCAAAGTAGACCGCCCTTACCAAACAAAACCACTGATTATTATTCTTAAAAAAACTATGTACGCGTTCGCAGAATCTGCTAATTGAATAAATCTTATCTTACAAATTATTCATACTTAAAACATCTTCTATATATAGATTTCACACACATACAAAAACTCACACACCACTCTTTCATATTCACAAACCCTCCTTGATAAAATCTTGACTAGTTCTACTCAGCAATACTAGATTGTAGTCCTTATTGACCTAAAACACGAACTTTATCAATCAACCCGATCCGATCTCTGAAACCCTGTTCTTATATTCTTGTAGTCTTTATCGACCTAATCCACGAACTTTATCAATCATCTCGATCTGACCTCTGAAACTTTGTTCTCATACTCTTGTAGTCTTTATTGACCTGAAACACTAACTTTATCAATCAACTTGATCTGACTTCTAAAACTCTGTTCTAATCCTCCTTATTTGTCGTTCCAGGCGTACTACGTATCAAACTACCAATGGAGATATCATTGAAGATGAATAACTATAAGGTGGAGATATTTCCTATATTTATTCATGAAAAAGGTGGAAAGAACAAACATATGAATGGTAGTAATCAACTGAAAATCAAGGCAAATATGCAGACAAAGAAATCCAATAGTAATTTCTATGAAGTGCTTTCTCTGCGTTCAACAAATGTAGGGTTTGAAGAGATAAAGAAAGCTTATAGATGCATGTCTCTTCAATATCATCCTGATATTTGTCATGATCACTCAAATAAAGAAGAATCGACGAGACGATTTATTGAGCTGAGAAAAGCATATGAGACTCTTTCTGATCCTATTTCACGTCAAATTTATGATTCTGAGATGAGTTTAGTGGATTCTTTTGAAAGTGAATTGATGTGGAGAAAATCTAAGGAAAATGGGAAGATAGTTTTCAGTAAGGAGGTGTGGGAAAGACAGCTTGACGGGTTGAGAAGACGATCTTGTAATAGAATGGAGAAAAAGAAAAGTATTTTCAGCTAGAAACTTAGTTGTTAATTTGTAGTACTATCTTCGTTTAATTTATACTTATGGTCAAGATATTTTTTTTTTTAATTGCAAGGTCACTAGCTTGCACTACATGTTATAATGTAAGGCCGTAAGTTTTATGCATTGAGAAGATGGACTATAAAGTACGTAAACTTTTAAGTTTTATGTACTAATGGCAAAAATTATACTTATCCAATCGAGTTACTTAAAAGGTATATTAAATCATGTTTGATCAATAGTTTAGAATAAATGGTAAGTAACCTGTTATAACATGTGAAGTTATACCGATGGTTATTAAAATATCATTAGACTATAAGTGTATTTAACTCAAATATATTCCTAAAAAATTTCTACATAATCAAGCCACGTATTAGATAATTGCAAATAAATTTTTACGATAAGCGTTAATTCTTGTAACATGTAAAAAATACAGCGTACCGAAATACATTTATATTTGTCATCATTCATCTTCTTTTTTTTAATGTTTTTTGTTTCAAGCGGCACACGGGTAGAAGGACTTGATTGGTTCCAAATTGTGAACTTCATGTTGAATTAACCTTGCTATCCTTTATTTTTTTTTATGTACAATAAACTTCATGTTTTGTGAGAAACATGTTAAGTTTAACTTCCAATAAATATTGTATGGTACTTTTAGTACAAAGTGTTTATTGTCTAATAATTGGACAGTAGATTGAATGTGCTCTTCTTATTTCACATCTTGACGTTCAACTTAGTAAACCAATTCGATTAGGGCAACCAAACCTCTCTCTAGTTCAGTTTCTTGCAGTTATATAAATGAACCAAAAGTTCACAGTCAAACAAGGGGACACTAATTAATGATTTAAGGCAAAATGCAAAATTGGTTGGTCAGTCAAATTTAATTGTATTCGCTAGCCAAAGTGTATAAAATATGTATGTATGTATGTGATACACATATATACAAACCAAAAAAATTATATTTTTTCGGCTATTATTTTTGGGAGTGGCTAAAAATATACATTTCTCATCAGCAAAAATTAGCCCATTTCTAAGTCCAGCCCATTGAATCTTGATAGGAATTTAGCATAGTTATATTCCAAGCCAGTTGATAGTTAAATTGTTCCCTAGTGAATTAAAAAACAAAAAGAAAGAAAATGGTTTTGATAATGATACATATAGTTATTGATATCATCTCCAATAATTACTTTATAAAGAAGAACAGGCCCTTGTAAGAAGTTAATCAATTACCATTACCACTGAGCAAAGATGTGTTTTGATTTGAGACATACTCTGAAGAAAGCAAAGATCATAACAAAGAAAGGAAATCATGAAAAAGAAGAAGGAGATTCCAAAGGCTTATTGGCCAAGGAGATTGAGAAATGGGAGAAGCAACAAAAGGATATGACAAATGATGGAGCTGATCATGATAATCTGCAGCCCTTGGATTCATCAGCTGCCAAGAACCAATAATTTTTTTATTGAATTCCTTTTGGTACTTTTCTTTGTTGATAGTATTTGATACAAAAGTAAGAAGCCCATTTGTGTATAGTATTTGATACAAAAGTAAGAAGCCCATTTGTGTATATTAATTATGTCCTAATTCCTCTCTGTTGTTGCCTTATTACCATGAGAGTGCTACCTATTTAGAGCTGTAAGAAAAATTATACATGCAGTATGCTTCTATATATGCTATTATCATACACTGATCCAAGATTTAAACATAATATATTCAATTTTTGAGGCTACCTACATTACACCCCCTCGGGGTGCAGCCCTTTCCCGGATCCTGTATGAACACGAGATGCTCTGTACACCAAACTGCCCTTTTTCTTTTTATAGTTTTCATAGCCGAATTATTGATTGAGCGCGTAGCAACAAGTAACACAGTTAAGCTTGTTCTTGTTCTCTCTCTACTTTAGGTCCACTGGTCACCAAAAATACTTTTAAAGTCACAAAGTTGTAAAGAAAAATGGCCTCTTTTCAAAGGCTCGTTGACTAAGGAGATTGAGAATGGGAGAGGCAAAAGAAAAAAGGCGATGATCATCACTCATCAGCAAACCTCTGATTCATTTTTCTATAAAGAAACAATATTGATACTGGCCATTGATTTCATATTAGCACTGATATTTGTTGAAGAGTGTTTGATGCAAAAGTAAGAACCCTATATATGGATATCAATTGTGTTTTATTTTCCTCTCTTTTGCTGGCTTATAACTAAGAGATTACACTGTAATTTTCCTATCCAGAGCTATAACAAAACTTACATGCATTATGCTATAGTGCTAAGCGCTAATAAATTAATAACAACAAACCCAGTGTGATCCCACAAATGGGGTCTAGGAAGTGCTAACAATCTAGAAGAGGGTTATTGCTTTTCCGAATAAATTTATTCCAGAAAAAAGTAAGCTACATAACAAGATCGAAATCAATTAGTAGTACAAGTTGGCTTTGGGATAACAGGTTGCTCTCGACCAAGAACAACCTTTTGAGAGCGAGACGGACTCTATCGAAATCATGACTTTACTAGAGAAGGATTCACTAATGCATGCGTCTCTTGCTCATGACTACAGGTTGCTAATGCAGAAGTTGGGCAGCCCAATACTAGGCATAAGTACCGCGAAGGTAACATGGTGGCTCACATTTTGGCGCAGGAAGGGTCCCAAGCAACTAGAAATAATGGCAGACCAGTGTTCTTAGTAGCTCCACCTATGACAGTATCGACTGCACTTTCCAATGATAGTTTAGGAGCCTCTTCTGTCAAGGATATTTCGGATAGCATTTGTAATAGCTTAGTTTGCTTTGGGAACCTTTGTGTCTTACCTGACACTAGTAACATTAACTTCAGTTCTGTAATGAATGGTTAATTTATATCAATATAATGCTACTTTATGATCCAAAAAAAAAAAGGAACTAATTAGTAGTAAATAAGATAAACGACTATCAGCTGATAAAATGAAAGGATCGCCACCCAAAGGATACACATTATTTAGGAGGCCTGGAATTCAAAACGTTGAATCAAGCAGAATTCAGATCGTTTTTCACCACCAAGTACAAAATCCAACCAAACTGCAACATATCTTTTCCTACAAATTAGCAAGAAGTTGTTTTCAGATGATCCTAGAAGACTATGGTCTGATTCCCTTACAGAACTACTCTTAATAGCATGTAGAAATCTTTTGCTTCAATGCAACTTGCAGATCACAACAACATTCCATCCTGGTGTTGGTCTGGATATTCGTGGCTGGTCTGGATAGATTAATTAAACTTAATCTCATAGAGCATCTTGGTGTCAATTCCTCATGAACCAATTCAAATTAGTATAACGTCTTCCTTCTTTAACTGTCCAACTTTTATCACTTAACACGTTCCTAATGACATTAAAGAGCAGCCTGGTGTCCAGGGGAAGGGCCGGGGCCGCACCCCAAGGGATGATGTAGACAGCCTATCCTAATGCAAGCATTAGTGGCTGCTTCCACAGCTCGAACCCGTGACCGACTTTTGGCTCTCCGACTATACCAAATAAAAGCAACGGCAAACTAGTACTTTAGGCTCTTTCTAAGAGCAGAAAAGTTTACTTCACAAAATACTGCGGGACATTAAATGGGTTCCATGTTGGAGCCAACAAATGCCATATGCAGATATTAGCAGAGAACAAACCTATCACTCAGTTTTAGAAATTACAGAAGCATAACACTCTGGTTCAGATGGTCCTCCAAAAACAAGGAATATCAAGAATTTGATGTCTCATTTACAATATACTGCTTCCACGCATTATTAATTTTAGTGATGAATCTTGATAACATTCTAGATTAAAGGGGATGAACGATGATCTGGCTAATGCTAGAACATCATGAGCAGAAACCAGCTTTCTGAACATATCAAAATCTTCCGTAGTCAAAAATTTGTGACTGAGAATAACTTCATTATTTCTTCATTTTTTGACAGAATACAAGTAGTTAACTCTTTCTAACACCAAGGCGTGTTTATCAATTCTAAGACAACAAAAAATGCATCAGAAAATACAATCACAAAATTAGAAACAGGAAATGAGATTACTCAAAACGTAATCCGAATTCTCATTTTCAATTACATCTACAAAGAACAATCAATACCTCATGTTCGAGTACAAGTCGAGTCAAAATCATCAGGAGCAACTCTAGCAATCCAATTGTTAAGCGTCCTCTTAATATCCGAATGATTAACATAAGCCAATTCATACATACTACACAAATTCACCACAAGAGTCTCGTTCAACGCCACAGTCGGAACCCTCTCCAAAGCATTTTCCAACACCTTAATAGCATCGGATAAATCCCTCGAATACATCAAACACAATGCCTTATTATTCATTGCCACCATATCCATTCCGTCCCTCTCAATACACTCGTCATACTCCCTAACTGCAGACACATAATCTTTCTCCACTATATACATTAATGCCTTATTCCTACTCACCAAATTCCTCAACCCCACTTCACTTTCACTCCTTACCAACCCCTCCACCGAATTAAACGCCTTTTTTGCGCCCTCCACATCACCATACTGCATTTTTACATACCCTAATTTCGACAACACATTCGGATCATCATCCCCGCACAACTCAATTAGCATATTCAACAAATCCAAGCACAATATAAAGTCTTTTTGACTCAAATGGTGACTAATTATCGTGTTCAACACCAAAACCTCCCTCCTTTTCCAGGATTCCTTACTGGGGTTGGTTAAAGTTTCAACCTTTTTCGATCTAATGTAATCAAGGAGGGTGTAAAGCCGGTCGAGTGACTTCACGCGCTGGCCAAGTGCCTGGGGGAGATAAGCGTGGAGCCAACGGAGGGCAAAAGGGACGAAATTGCCCTTCATGTTGGGGTAGTGAGAAGGGTAATTTTGGTAATGGAATTGTGGGGAGTTGAAATCTTCTTGGCCATTTTCGAGGAGGGTTTCAAGCTCTTGATTAGCGTCAACGGGGCGGCGGAGCTTGGTGAGGGCTAAGGCGTTGAAGGTGAGGTAGGTGAGGTGTTCATGGGGTTTAGTGAGGAGGTTGAGGGAACGCGCGTGCCCAACTTTATCAAGGATTGATTTCCACGCGCCACGAGATGCTAGGTCTTGGAGATCCGAGAGGTCGTGGCAGAGGGTGTTTAGGGAGGTGTACGGGTTGTTTAGTGGATCGTCGATGACGGTGGTGGTGGTGGGTTGTGGTGGATTTGGTTCCGGTGAACCGGCGGTGTCCATGGCGGACATGAGTTGTATACGGCGGAGGAGTGGAGGAGAATGCGGGAAGTATTGGATCGAGGAGCTACCTTGATCTGGATGTTTTTGCTGTTAATGGTGTAGTATTGAAAGTTCGGGTTCGGCTATCGAGTGGGTTCGGTTTGAGAGGGATCTGGTCAATTTATTTTTTATTTTTATTTTCTGTCATCAGGGATATGGTCAATTGAATTTAGGAAATTTCAGCTCAATTATTTTTTGAGGTATTTATCTATTTATTTTTTGTAACTAACTAATCCTCCGGTATACGAGAAGTGATTATTTTACCTTTGACATATTCATTAAGGAAATACGAACTCCTAGAGAAAAAATATGTATTTACTTAATCTTAATTAATTATTACCTTGAAAAATTAGAATATATAAATAAAGACAAATTTTGAAAAAATAAAATTAATTCTTTCTTGATTATGTAAATTGACACTTATTTTAAACCAAAATAAAAAGGTAAAATGATCACTTTTTGTGGACCAGAAATAGTATTTTATTACTAGGAAAGTTAGTATATGTTGGACATTTGGCCTTGATTTCAGTGAACGACTTTTGACTACTTCTATACTTCCTATCCTATACAATAAGGGGTTGTTTGGTAGGGTATATAAGAATAGTGCGGAATAAGGTGTATTAGTAATGCATGGATTAGTAATGCAAGCATTAGTTATGCAAATATTGTTTCTTATCTATTATTTGGTGTGATGTATTAAAACTATAATGCATTGCATAATTTTTTTTAAAAATAGTTACTTACAAAAATGCCCTCCATATTCTCTAGCTTTAAAAGATTTTAAGGATAATTTTGTCTTTAATCATGCTAATGCATGCATTAAAGTCTTGGTATTACTAATGCCATAATTTTCTATGCATTACTTATGCATAGGATAATGCCAAGTATGATGTATTAGTTATACACAAGTTGAAAAAAGGTACCAAATAAGGTATTAGTAATGCATAGAGCTAATGCTTGCATTATTTTTTCTAATACCTCCTACCAAAATACCCCTAAATATTATAGATAAAAGTCTAGAGTTTGCACTATCGGGCTAATCTTAGACACAAGTTCCTGCTACAATGCACTTTTTGGATGATCATACGGATTAGAGTTTCACATTTTCTTTGTTTCTCTTGAAATTATTTGCAATCATGCTCCTGCCTAGTGATGACAAAATGTATAAAAGAAAATAGTTATCCTCCATGATAAAATTGGTTCAAGAAATTATTACAGAAAAATCTCTCTGTCTCAGTTTCTGTTCAAGAAATTATTATCCAGTGTTCCAGCCGTCTTTGCTCCGCTACATTCTCCACGGCTTTCGCCGCATCTATACGATGGTTATTTTTCTCCGATGCCGGCAATAACAACGCATCTTTTCTCGTTGTTGATATTGAGTTAGTGGGCTATTTCGCAGAAACAAAGGCTAATTAAAGAAGTATAGGGAGACTATTCTTTTTCTTTCACATCTCTTAATCTGTCTTTACTACACAAAATACTTTCTACCAAAGAATTATTATTTTTTCACCAGTAATTCATAAATTTCTGGGTTGCTAGTCAAATTTTTTGGCCTTTCAAAATATACTGGTTTTCATTTCCTAGTGTTTTTTCTCTTCTTTTAAAAGTGATCTCAAAAGATATAAAAGGAATTTTTGACTTTTACGGGTAATTTGAAAAATATATTGGTTTCCATTTCTGGGTTTTTTCTCCCCCTATTCTGCACTTTTGCTCTGCGAGTGTTCTCCTCCCCTCGCGTCCTGTGTGTGGTGTGTTTGTGAATAGGTTCTATGATCAGATTTTCGGTGCAAACTACCATCATCGGCTGTGGAACTCAGGTCAATCAGTTTTCCGGTGAGCAGTTTTCCATTCGGGTGGTCGTCGTTGCAGTCGGAGCTTAGATTTTTAGCGATATCTTGGCTCGATATGACATTCAACTGGGGTCTAGTCGATTTGGCAGTTCGTCCTTAATCCAAGTGTCATCGCTCTTGTTTACTTTATTCGGAAGTTGGTACCTCATTTTCTTTAATCAGTCTTTCTATTTTTCTTGTTAACCAATTAGTTTGGGATAGATTAAGCCTAATTCTTGATTGTATACTTGTTCTCTTAATTAGTTTATTTGTATGTCTTTGGGATTCTAGTCGTTAGATTTTAGTTCTTTTTAATTATCTGTACTATATTCTTTAGTTGTAGATTATAGTTCCTTTGGTTCCTTTATTTTATTTCTTCACCTGTTTTTCTATCCTTTAGTTGTAGATTATAGTTCCTTTAGCCCTTTGTTTTATTTCTTCACCCGTTTTTTTTTTACCTTTAGTGGTAGATTATAGTTCACGTTAGTTCCTTTAGTTTATTTCATCACATGTTTTATGACCTTTAGTGGTAGTTTATAGTTCCCGTTAGTTCCTTTATTTTATTTTTTGTGACCTTTAGCGGTAGATTATATTTTGGTAATCCATTGTATCTTTCGTCGTTTCTTTTCGGGATAGCACTTACATAGTGACTCATATATTATAGTGGCTTTGGTGAACGATGGTAGGGTAAGGTCTTGTCCTCGGGGGTGTCAGCGTATGGGAGGGGGTGCAAGGGGTAAGGGGGCTAAGGGTGTTAGTAGGTTGAGAGTGGGGTCTTGGAACATAGGAACTTTGACTGGAAAAGCTGTAGAGCTAGTGAAGATTCTCGAGAAAAGGAAGGTTAATATAGCTTGTGTACAAGAGATTAGGTGGGCAGGAGATAAGGCATGAGATGTGGTCAGTTTCAAGCTTTGGTATTCTGAGAGATTGGGGGTAGGAACGGGGTAGGTATCTTGGTTGATAACGACCTCCGTGAACTAGTAGTGGAGGTTAGGAGGGTGAATGACAGACTGATGATTATTAAGCTAGTTGTTAGTGGTTTTACTTTGAACATAATCTGTGCGTACGCACCCCAAACTAGCTTGGATTAGGAAGTCAAGAGGCGTTTCTGGGAGGACTTAGATGATATGCGTGGTATCCCACTCACCGAGAAGCTTTTCATAGAAGGAGATTTCAATGACCACATTGGAGTGATGCCTGGGGGCTATGATGATGTGCATGATGGCTTTGGTTTTGGAGATAGAAACGAAGGAGGAATGTCTCTGCTGGACTTTGCTAGAGCTTTTGATTTGGTGATAGTAAACTCGAGTTTCCCGAAGAAAAGGGAGCACTTGGTCACCTTCCGGAGTTCGGTGGCCGAGACTCAGATTGATTATGTACTTTGTAGGAAGTCCGATAGAGGTCTTTGCATGGATTGCAAGGTTATTCCAAGTGAGAACCTCTCGAACCTTCATAGGCTTCTGGTCATTGACCTTGAGATCACGAGGAAAAGGAGGAAGAGGGCGATGTATAGCCAATATAGGATAAAGTGGGGAGCCTTGACCGAAGCTAAAGCACAGGAGTTGGGGGTCAAGCTGGTGACTATGGGGGCTTGGAGGAGTAGTGGGGATGCAAGCGCTACGAGGACCATGACTGTGTAATGCATTAGGGAAGCCGCGAGAGAGGTATTAGAGGTCTCAAAGGGTAATTCTGGTGGTCACAAAGGAGATTGGTGGTAGAATGGAGAGGTGAAAGGAAACATGGATACCAAGAAAGAAGCATATTTGAAGCTAGTGGAAAGTGTAGACGAGGAGGAGAAAAGGGTGAATAGGGAGCATTATAAGTTGGCTAAGAAAGAGGCTAAGCTAGCAGTTACGGCGGCAAAGACTGCAGCTTTTAGTCGACTGTATAAGGAACTCGAGGGCCGTGGTGGGGATAAGAGGTTGTTCAGGTTAGCCAAGGCGCGTAAAAGAAAAGCGCGTAACTTGGACCAAGTGAAGTGCATCAAGGACAAAGAAGGTAGAGTTTTGTTGGATGAGGGGCATGTCCGTCGGAGATGGAGGACCTACTTCCATAGTCTCTTGAACAAGGAGGGGGACATGAGCATTGTACTAGGTGATTTGGAATTCTCCGAGAGTCATTGTGACTTTGGGTATTGTAGGTGGATTAGAGTTGATGAAATTGAGGGTGCTATGCGTAAGAAGAGCATGGCAAAGCGACAGGACCGGATGAAATCCCAGTGGAGTTTTGGAAGAATGTGGGCAAAGCGGGCTTGGGGTGGCTCACTAGGTTATTTAATGTTATTTTTAGAATGAATAAGATTCCCGAAGAGTGGAGGTGGAGCACGATGGTTCCTGTTTTACAAGAACAATGGTGATATCCAAAATTGCAATAATTATCGGGGTATCAAGCTGCTTAGCCATACTATGAAAGTCTGGAAGAGAGTGGTAGAGCTAAGGGCGAGAAGGAGCATGACTATTTTCGAGAACTAATTTGGGTTTATGCCGGGGCGTTCGACTACAGAAGCCACTAACCTTGTTAGGAGAGTGATGGAGCAGTATAGGGAGAGAAAGAAGGACTTGCATATGGTGTTCATTGACTTAGAAAAGGCATACGATAAAGTTTCGAGGGAGGTTTTGTGGAGATGTTTAGAGGATAGAAGTGTTCCTGTTGCCTATATTAGATTGATGAAGGATATGTATGATGGAGTAAAGACTCGAGTAAGGATGGTGGGGGGGGGGGACTCGGACCATTTTTCGGTTATGATAGGGTCGTATCAAGGGTCAGCACTAAGCCCATTTTTGTTTGCTCTCGTGATGGATGTACTGACGCGCCACATCTAAGGGGAGGTATCGTGGTGCATGCTATTTGCAGATGATATTGTGTTGATTTACGAGACGCGAGATGGTGTGAACGTGCAATTAGTGGTATGCAGGCAGACCCTGGAATCTAAGGGTTTCAAGTTAAGCAGGACCAAGACAGAATACTTGGAGTGTAAGTTCAGCGGCGAGACTTTATGAGGGGAATTGGAGGTGAGACTGGACTCACAGGTCATCCCTAGGAGAGGGAGTTTTAAGTACCTCGGGTCTATTATTCAGGGGGATGGGGAGATCAATGGAGATGTCACATCGTATTGGGGTGGGATGGATGAAATGGAGACTAGCTTTCGGTGTTTTGTGTGACAAGAAGGTGCTACCAAAACTTAAGGGTAAGTTTTACAAAGTGGTGGTCAGACCAACGGTGTTGTATGGGGCTGAGTGTTGGCCAGTCAAGATTGCTCAGTCAGGATATTGAGATAGATGTACGGGCACACCAGGTTAGATCAGATCAGAAATGAGGTTATTCACGATAAGGTAGGGGTGGCCTCTATTGAGGACAAAATGTGGGAAGCGCAGCTTAGGTGATTTGGTCATGTGAGGAGGAGGAGCACATACGCCTCGGTGAGGAGGTGTGAGAGGTTGAAATTGGAGGGTCTACAGAGAGGCAGAGGTAGGCCAAAGAAGAGGTGAGGAGAAGTGATTAGGCAAGACATGGCGCAACTTCAGCTGACCGAGGACATGACTCTTGATAGGAAGGTATGGAGGTCAAGAATTAGAGTAGTAGAGTAGGTAGTGTAGGTTCATAACTTTAGTATTGGCACGCAGTCTCATTTTCTGTTGGTAGTAGGTTTTTATGACTAACCATTATTTTCTTTCATTGCTGATCACTTTACTATCTTGATGTGATATTATGCTTTTATATGAATTTTTGATATTGTCTCTTCTTGCCTATATTTTTATTAATGTTGTACTTATACTATCTTGAGCCGAGGGTCTATTGGAAACAACCTCTCTATCCTCACAAGGTAGGAATAATGTCTGCTTACACACTACCCTCCCAGACCCCATGGTATGGGATAAATACTGGGTTTGTTGTTGTTGTTGTTGTAGTTATCCACTTATTATTAAGGATAAAAGTCTAGAGTTTGCATTATCGGTAGGGGTGTGCATTCGATTTATCGATTTGATTTTGACCCTTATCGATAATTATTTATCGATTATCGATTTGTACATATGTTTATCGTTATCGTTTCAATAAGGTTTCGATTTTTTTTCGATTTCGATTTATCGATTTTGGGGGCTTATCGATTCGGTTGTCGATTACACCAATAAGAAAATTTGCGGGATTTCACGGAAAGTATATTGCTATAAACGTGCCTAACTAATATGGACAAAAAGAAGCTAAAATAAGACGAACACCATTTATAACATAAAAATTGTGTCAACAAACACATGCAACAAAACTAAAGTAAGGGATCAAATGTATGCCATCAACACTCCAACAGTATAAAAAAAATAAAATAAAATACGTCATCACGGCTAATTCTATTTTCCATTAATTTGAACTTCATTCCTTTGATCTTTAAATATGATCATTCCTTAAATCTGATAGAGGAAATAATAGGGTAAGGGACTTAGGGTAAAGGAAAGGGTATAGATTAGGAAAAATGATATTGTATAGCCGCTTGCAAAATAGTAGCGGAATATATATACATTATGTATGTTATATTAATCTACACAAATAGGTAATTACTCATTTTACAAGTGTCTACAGTTTAAGGGTGTATATTCTATTTATCGATTCGATTTTGACCTTTATCGATAATTACTTATCGATTATTGATTTGTACATATGCTTATCGTTATCGTTTCAATAAGGTTTAGATTTTTTCGATTTCGATTTCAATAACAAATAATCGATTCGATTTATCGATAAACCGATTCGAATGTACACCCCTAATTATCGGGCTAGTCTTGGACATAAGTTCCCCCTATAATGCACTTCTTGGATGATTATACGGATTAGAGTTTCACATCTTTTTTGTTTCTCTTGAAAAAAATTTCAATTATGCTCCTGCCTAGTGATGGCAAAATATTTTTTAAAAAATAGCTATCCACTCATATTATCTATTAAAAATAAATCGTTTAATGAACTTTTTAAAAACGGGTCAAATATGAATAAAAATCATATTATTCGCTTAGAAAATAGATAATCAATGGATAACTAATGGTTTAACTTTTACATTTGTAAAGCCTCCAATTCTAATTGAGGATTTCTCAAGTTTGGGAGACTAGGAATTTTCCTAAAAGTGATTATATTATAGAAGTTATGGATAATAGGTATATTCATATTATTCGCTGGTTAACCCATTTTTAATTTGTATTAAATGTGGGTTGGATTGGATAATTTATTCATTTTGTATTACCATTTATGACCCGCCCGATTTCCATCCCTACTCCTGCCATATGTGGTAGATGGTTCCACACAAAGCCATTTTATACACCTCTGTCTACGGACTCCTTCCTTTAGCGTGTGAGATTGACCATTTCATTTCCTCCGCTCAGTTGTAAGAATTATTTCTAATGCCTTGCCATTATAACATCATGTGCCATATGGTTGTTGAAAAAATACATTTGAAAAAAAGACGATGCTGGTCTTCTACCTTTGATGCGCATAATGGACAACTTGGACAAATCCCAGATACCTATTTTATCAGTCTGTCCTTAGTATATAGTCAGCATTGGATTGCTAGGTATAATGTGAATACCCTTTTTGGATTCCCCTAATTTTTGCATGTCGATCTCCTCCGGGAGAAGCTATTTCATTCGCATCTGGCTTGACTGAAAGGATGGAATGGACTGAGAAGTCGTCCTATCGTGCTACTGGCTTTGAACCGGATTGCTAACGAGCAGATGCCCTGTGCTCTATCAATCTAGTCCCAGTCTTTCCAGCAAGCAAGCGAGCGAGTGAGAAAGACACTTTAAAAAATATTGCTCTAGTTGATTATACACTATTCTAATAGAGTATTTTTCTACTCATCAAAACTCCAACTATCCTTAGCTCAACTTGAATGAGATATTTGTGTTGTTTAGTAATTTTATGGACTACCCAAGAAGCTTATGTGGGATTCAGATTCCATGCCTCTTTTCCTCTCATATAATATATATGAACTCATCTAATTTAGAACTTGTCTGTTTATGTAAATCATAAATTCTAAAGTTTCTTGAGAATTGTTGCTTTGTTCCAAATTTGGATATGAGTTATGTTCAAGTTACCTGTTGATTTAGGCAAGTCGTGTTAGACTTATTCCTCTAAGCTCATATTGATTTTATTATTGGCCCATTTCAGTAGTCATTTATTTGTAATTGGGACAAGCTTAATTTCCTTTACCGATTAATTATTTATATCTAGGTCAGATCTTTTAATAAAAGAACTGACTTCCAGACAAATTTACCTCTTTTTCTTCTCATTCTCTCTCAAACCCTAGCTCAAGTTTTTCCTAAATTTGTTTTGATTTCCGCTGCTAACATGGTATCAAAGATAGGGTTCCCCCGAAGCCCAAATTGATTTTATTATTGGTACATTTTTATAGTCATTTATTTGTAACAGGGCCAAGCCTAATTTTCCTTTATTAGTCAATTATTTGTACCCGGGTCAGGTTTTATTTTAATAAAAGAACCGATTTTTAAATATTTTCAGAGACAAATTTATTTTGTATTTTTCATCAACAGTTCAATAAAAATTTCTCTCTTTTTTCTCATTCTCATTCGAACTGTAGCTCAAGTTTTTCCCAAATTTGTGTTGATTTTCACTGCAAACATGATATTAGAGGTATGGTTCCCCGAAGCCCTGATTGATTTTGTGATTGGACTATTTCAATAGTCACTAATTTGTAACTGGGCCAAAAACCCAATTTTCTTTTATTGATTAATTATTTGTACCTGGTTCGGGTCTTTTAATAAAAGGACTAACTTCTAGATATTTCCAAAGATGAATTCATTTTGCATTTTTCATTAACAGTTCAATAAAAGTTTCTCTCTCTTACTTCTCATTCTCTCTCGAACCTAGCTCAAGTTTTTTCTAAATTTGTGTTGATTTTGCTACTAATATGGTATTAGAACTAGTGTTCTTCGAAGCCCAGATTGATTTTGTTATTGGTTCATTCAATAGTCATTTATTTATAACTGGGCCAAGCCCAATTTTTCTTTACTGATTAATTACTTAAACCTGAGTAGGGTCTTTTACTAAAACAACCGGCTTTTAGATATTTCTAGACACAAATATATTTTTTATTTTTCATCAACAATTCAATAAAAGCTTCTCTCTCTTTCTTCTCATTTCCAAGCTAGATGATGTTTCCACTACAAAAAAAAAAAGATTTAGCTACGAACATCGTCACTAATCTGTCGCTAAATCGCCCGTAGCTAGCAGAATTTTTTGATAATCTGTAGCTAATCCGTCGCTAAATGAGATTAACAATAAATTTTTCTGTTTAGCTACAAAATTTGTCCGTCGCTAAAATCAAATTTTTTAGTAGTGTTCCAAGATGCTGAACAGGAAGATGTGGTGATTTTCTTGCTACTTGAAACGTGCTCAGATTCAGTATGTGATAAAAATCAGTAGGCAAACTGATAAGTATTCACTGCCTCGCCTTAATAAAACTGTTGCATGTTCTATTTTGTACTCATTTAGATATCCTGCCTATAGGACTCCTAAAATTATAAAGAACTGCTTGTTTGAATGGCGTGCACTTGTTTTGTCTATTTGTGGAGCTAAATATAAGCCCCTTAGTTGCTCTTTATGCGATAGTCCTACCTGTTTTTATTTGTTGCTAAGATTTTCTCCTTTTAAGCACTATAGTGAGTCTAGAACCATCTTAAATAGAGGTCCTAAACACCTCCAGGGCCACAGGTAAGGGACAAGTAGTGCACGCATATGATACGTATTCGATGTTGTTAGAACACTTAGGTAATAATTAAGGAGAGGGTAATCGGGTAGTAAAGGATGTGATGACATGTGCGCTAATGCTACGCGTAACATTTCTATTTGAGGATAATTACAAAGTATTGCACAGAAATGATCCTATAGGCTAAAAAACCTAGGACCCTTTTACTCATGGTTCTTAAAAGTAATATATGTTTGTTTATCTACTTATAAGAATAATTCTCTTAAATTGAGTTTGGCCGAGACCCACTGCTGTGGACCTCGAAGGGTGCCTAACATCTTCCCCTCAAGGTAATTTCGAGCCTTTACCCAATCTCTGGCAATGTAAACTAGTATACGATTTATTTCTTCTAGGTGCCCTAACACACCTTAATCCGTTAGGTGGTGACTCTTCAAAATCTCTTACCCAATTCCCAAAGGAAAGGAGTTTCCCCCAAGATGTCGAAACCCAGTCTCCGCGAGGAAAAAGGGGGCGTGCACTCCCCCGGTGAGAGCTTTGCCAAACTTTTTCAATAATATGGAAGACACTTCTTCTTTGGCGAGGTCGTTTCCTTTTACTGCGGTGACATAGTGGGTCACATGCTCCTCAGGGTCCATCATGCCATCGTATATTTTCAAGTATGGCGGCATATTAAAGGTTTTAGGTATGGCGAGTGGTGAAGCTTCTTCACTGTACGGTTGCTCAATGAACCAGCTGGGGTCTTTTTTTATAAGAGTTTTGGGGCGCCTGGTATTTTGTCTACCCTTTCTTGATGCTTTTTCATTTGGTCACAGAGCATTTTGTTCTTCTTCTCCATCTCCTCCATCTTCCTCAAAATGGTCGTGAGGGTATCGTTACATGCATCACTAACATTGTGAGTAATACCTGTCACAAGCGGAGGGTTGTCCTGCTCATATGTCGCTGGTGTGACGCAAACTCTCTATGATGACCGGGCCGGTCGTCTTAAGAATTAACGCCCCGATCCCCTATTAACTACTTTCTCCCAAGTTTATTTCTGCTATTTTGATTTGCCGGGATGTTCGGTTTTGAGTTTCAAAGAGTTTTGGGACACTTAGTCCCTAAATGAGAGCTTAAGTGTTGGAAAGTTGATCGTAATCAGAGCAGTGTGAAGATGACCTCGGAATGGAAATCTGATGCTTCCATTAGCTCTGTTGGGTGATTTTGGGCTTAGGGGCGTGTTCGGATTGTGTTTTGTAGGTATGTAGCTAATTTAGGCTTGCAATGCTGAAAGTTGAACTTTTGGAGTTTTCGGTCCGATAGTGAGATTTTTATTCGAGGGTCGGAATGGAATTCTGTAAGTTGGAGTAGCTCCGTAGTGTTGAATGTGACGTGTGTGCAAAATTTTAGGTCATTCAAATGAGGTTTGATACACTTTTTGATTGGAAGCGTATTTTTGAGAATTTTGGAGTTCTTAGGCTTAATCCATGGTTAATTCGAGGTTTCGATGTTGTTTTAGGAATTTTAAGGATTGGTACAAGTTTGAATAGTGGTTTGTGACTTGTTGGTGCCTTTGGTTGAGGTCCCAGATGCCTCGGGATGATTTCTGATGGGTGACAGAAAGATTTTGGAATTTAAGTTGCAGCTTTAGCTGCTGGTTCTGTCATAACCGCATCTGCGATTTGGGTTCTACAGGTGCGGTGCGGTAAAAACGGCTAAGTGGGCGCAAAAGCGGAATTTGGCCATCTCTTCGGGAACCGTAGATGCGGGTAGTTTACCGCAGAAGTGATACCGCACCTGCGGAAGGGTAACTGCAGATGCGAAAAATGGGCCTTTAAGTGAAAGTCGCAGATGCGACCTAGGCTCCACAGAAGCGGGACCGCAGCCACAAATGCGAAAATCGCTGGGGAGAACCTATAAATTCTTGCCTTCACGAAAATTAGCCATTTCCATCTTTTTCAAAACGAGAAGAAGCTTGGGGAGCATTTTTCAAGAGAGATTCTCAGAAGAGTTCATTGGGGTAAGGTCTTTGGTCCCTAAACTCGTTAATGGAATGATTTTTATCAATTTAAACATGAAAAATTAAGGAAAATAAGTGGAAATTGGGGGTTTAGGGCTTGTCTAATTGGAGGTCTTGAGTGATGATTTGAGTGACAAATTAAGGTCCGATTTTGGTACTTTTGATATGACTAAACTCGTGAGAGTGCAAGGTTTCTAGAAATATAAATTTTACCCGATTCCGAGACGTGGTCTTGAGGGGCGTTTTGGTTATTTTACATAATTTCGCGTATTAGCTTAGACTTTAATTGTAGAATCAGTTATTTCAAGTATTATTTATAATATACAATTGAATTGAATAGATTTGGGTCATTTAGAGTCGAGTACTCGTGGCAAAGACATGGTGTCGGGTTGGTTTTGAGCTGATTCGAGGTAAGTGGCTTGTCTAACCTTGTGTGGGGGACCTTCCCCTTAGGATATGATATATTTGATAATTGAAATGCCTTTTACGCGAGGTGATGAGTGTGTACTTGAGCTAATTATTGAAAATCCGGTTTTACTTTAAGTATTTCAATTGAGTTCCTTTTTCCTGTTTTATTCTACTTGCGAATTTAGCCAGTTGTTAGTTTAGAAAAGCATGTTTAATTGACTTAATTGCCTATTTGCTTAAACTGCCTTAATTGCATCACGTGAAGCATGTTAGGCTAGAATTAAATGTTACTTAGCATGAAATTAGCATTTAATTGATATTCTTATGTTGCTGCTGTGTGTTTTTAATTTGGGACTACGGGATGGCATCCCGAGAGATCCCCTATACGTATTTATGATCTGGACTGAGGTGCGGGATACTAAGAGATCCCTAGCATATATATTGGGGATACCAAGAGATCCCTAGCATATATTGAGGATACCAAGATATCCTCGGGATACCAAGAGATCCTCGGGATACTAAGAGATCCCCGGTTATCATCCTAGCTATGAGTGGCATTTCCTTGTGGTTTGCCTTTATCTCTGTTTCCATTATTGTATTCTTATTATCCTGTATAAATTCTTACTGTAGATTCTTAATTGTAATACTTATCTTATCCTGTCATCTTATTATTTATTTAATCCCAGTAGGGCCCTGACCTTCCTTGTCACTACTCGATCGAGGTTAGGCTTGACCGCTATGGTGTACTCATGCCCCTTCTGCACATGTTTTTCATGTGCAGATCCAGGTACCTCTACTCAGGCCTACCATCCTTGAGGGATGTGACTGCTTTAGAGACTTTGAGGTACATCTGCCGCGTCCGTAGACCGAGGAGTCCCTTTCTATTCCTGCTTTTAGTATTTAGCCCTTCTGTATTTATTTTCTGTTCTTATTAGACATTCCGGAGTTACAACTATGTAGTATTCTTCTTACTTGTGATTCGTGGGTTTTCGGGTCTTGGATTTACTGTCACGACCCCAAACCCGGTCGTGATGGCGCCCAACCCAACGGCTAGGCAAGCCCGACCAAATACGCTCTCAACCCGAGCTTAGAGCTCAAAAACCATTTAATTAGAAATCCTTAATAGATATAAACCAATTACACTGATAGTAAAAAAAAATATCCCGAAAATCTCACAGAACAACATAATTTCCCAAAGACCTGGGGTCACGAGTCTAGAGCCTCTACCAGAGTAGCATAACAATGCTAAAAAAATCTACATAATCTGAATATACGCGGAATAATCAAACAACAGGGAAAAGGAGGGAAGAGTCGGGTCCTGCGGACGCCAGGCAGCTACCTCGACCACTCCAATAACACTCCGAAGCAGTAATTAGCTCAGCTAAGCTTCCAAGTACCTGAATCTGCACACATGGTGCAGGGAGTCGAGTGAGTATACTTCCAACTCAGCGGTAATAAAAGTAAATAATGCTGAGGAAAAGAAAACCACACAAAGCACTATCTCATGCTATAAAATACAGAATCATCTTTTAAACTACAGTACACTTTCATGGTATTCCTTTTTAACATATACGAGAAGATTTTTGAAATCTCTTTGTAACATCTCTTTCTTTCATTATTAACAGTTCAATACCTGGGTACAACATCAAATAGTGCAAGTCTGCACTCAAGT